>LR548931.1:0-88447 GCA_900536415.3 Caenorhabditis sp. 38 MB-2015
CTAATGGATGTCAATTGAGTTTGGTTTTGGGTTGGTGTTGCCGTGAAACTCTCAACGTCAAGAACGGTGTTCTAACCACCAAATGGTGCGCCGATTGTCAGAAAAGAACCCTTTGGGGCAAATACCCACCAGGAGGACCATTCAAGAAACCTGCAAGCCTCTAAATACATCTTCACCTAGTATCCTGATCTTTTTTAACCACCCCCTTTTCATGACTAAATATTCTTTTTGTTATATCATATTAATTTCGTTGCTCTTCTAAAATGAAATAAATCATTATGGTGGTCGTCTGTGTGTTGGTGTAAGACTGTGTATAATGTGGAGGGTGTTATACAACTTATTTTCTGGTTCAAATTACTTTATGATAATATAAGAAAAAATGAAATAAAAAAAAATAAGTAAAAATTAAAAAAAAAAATATAACATAATTATTAAAAAGTTGAAGATATCCGAAAAACTCAACTATTGTTGATTTTTTTGTAACTGCTGCACTCGCTGTTGAAGCTCTTGCAGCTGCAGCAGTTGTTGTTGATATTGTTGTTGTTGTTGTTGTTGTTGTTGTTGGAGTTGTTGCAACTCCAGCTGCTGCTTCTGCATGACGGCTCGCAGATATCGCACACGGTTTTCGTGGAATTTGATGACGTCGAGCGACACCCTAATCTCTGAAACGAATATAATTTATATAATTGATGAAAATATGAAAATATCTACCTCTTTCAAGATCCAAAACGCCAAACACTGACTGGGGCCTGAGAGCGGTTGGTGGGTATTCGGTTGCACGTGACATTATCTGAAAGTCGTAAGATTTTCAAAAAGGTATGAAAAAATATAAAGATAGTAGGGTATGGTGAAAACTCATAGAATGAATATACCAACATTGACATTTTCTGGTATTACCCACACCCCTTCCCAAAACATTAATCTTAGTTTTGAACCAACACCGCGCTACCTCTCTTTCAACTCTGACACTTTTTCTTATACACTACATTGTGATATATGATACCTCGCCAGACATATATAGTAGGGTATGGTGAAAACTCATAGAATGAATATACCAACATTGACATTTTCTGGTATTACCCACACCCCTTCCCAAACATTAATCTTCGTTTTGAACCAACACCGCGCTACCTCTATTTCAAATCTGACACTTTTTCCCCCAATGTTATTTTGTACCGTTTTTTATTTTCCATTTCTATTATCCAATGCTGGCTTTCGTATTTAACTATTTCATTTTCAGATGGAAGAAACCCCTCAAAGATTATCAAAATCTCAGCGAAGAAGACAGAGGAAGCGGGAGGCGGAATCCCGGTATGTTTTTCATATTTTTCTCACTCAATTGTTTTTATTATTTTCTACAGACAGTCGAGTGGTAGAGATCTACCAACCTTATCCCTCGAATATTGTTTCGACGCGGATAAAATGGCCTTTGTCACCACAACTCAATCTGAAGTTGTGGATCAACTTGCATTTGAATCAAAACTGATTCAGATGCGAATTTCGAATCAGGTAGATGAGCTCATAACCCTTGGAGCTCATCTTTCAATCGTAAAGAAGTTGCGGGATACCGACCGCGCCATAATCAACGCCATGATAAACCGCTATCATGTCCTTGGTGAGTTGGAAACTCACATCAAAAACAACATGGAAGGGCTGAAAATTGTTCGAGCTTATGAAGAATACGATCAAGTGCCAAGCGAAGGTGAACACACGCCGGAAAATAGCTGGGGTAGGTGTTGATATATGTAAAGTTTAGAAAAACAAAAATATTATAGGTAATTTCCGTGAAAATCCTCGTCCAGCAGAAGCAGAAGATTTCGATCCTTCGATTCCATCGACTTCTCATGGTCTTCCACCTCCAGCCTCATGATTGATGTTTAAATGATTTTGTGTTTATTTTTTTTTTTCCAATAAATTTAAACTCACAAATATATTACCTCTATAAAATCGCTTCGTATAACATCAAACATATATAACGATCAATCACCGTCTCAAACCAGTAAATCACATTTTCTGGGCTGTTGGTTTATTATTTGAACGAATGTAGAAAACATTTTTAAAAATCAACACTGGTTTATTTTCATTATAAAAATTCACAAATAATTTGGATTCTCTATCGAGATTATTGAGGTTTCGCGGTTTCTTCTTCGTCTTCGATTCCAAAAAATTAGGCCGCCGATGATGATGATGATGAGGAGCAAGAAGAGACCAAGTGCGATGATTGTTGTTGTGGTGGATGTCCAACCACCTTTAACCTGAACAAAACACATGTTTAAAATCGCGTAATTGTTTGAAAAAAAAACTAACCCTTTCTTTCAAATCTGATACACTGACACAGAAATATCGATCCTCATATTTATAACAGGCTTTCGTGCAGTTTTGACACCCGTTTGACGGCATTTCGAGATTTTGAGAAAAAAGCAAAGAAAAATAATATTTTTGAAATTCGGTAGTACGGTACACAATGTGTGCAAACACCACATACATACCGTATCGCCATAATTAGTTTTCGGTATTTTATTTTAAAATTTAAGTATTATGTTACGTGAATAACATATTTTTGTTCACCAAGTCAATACGATCAGAATGATACCCTATACATGGTAGTTTTGTAAAATTTTTAATTTTTTAATTTTTCAAAAAAAAAAAATTTAATTTTTTCACAAGAACATATATGGATATTCTTGTTCAGCACGTTGAGACTATAAGAATGATACCCCATACAATATAGTTTCAGACATTTTCATTTCCAACCTTTTTCCAACTTGAATCCAACTTGAACCTAAATTTTCAGATGTTGTGACGTCACAGTTTCAGCCAACCAATCACAGCCCTCCTCTGAAAAAGGGGCGGGGCGAAAGTGCACTCGATCCTACGAGTCACTTTACAACTTATTTACCGCAAAAAGGGGCGGGGCGAAAGTGGTCATATTGGCGCCACATACTACTTACCTCCATCTCATCAACCATGATGTTTGAATCCATAATGGTGTAAAAAATTCTATTAGCCCTATTTTCTCCACAGCATCAGTAATATTTTTCTTCAGATTTTCGAATGTCTTGTTATCTCTGGTAAAACGTTCTGAAACCAGCAATTGATTGATTACACTTCCAACAAGAAGATCGAAGAACGAATAATCCACAATGATTTCTTTCGATTTTTGGTGTTTCTCAAAATCTTGAACAACCCAATCCAACTCATTCATAATCTTCTCCTCCATCAAAGTTCTACCAACCACGAAATTTCTCAAAGTATGTAGAGAGAATCGTCGATGCTCTTGCCAAAACTCCCCATTCGACCCAATAATCCCACGACCTTTGCTAATATAATCCGAAAATCCTGGTGAATATCGAGTGCTGAAACTGTGAGCTTGTCGAATGTGTGTCCCATAAGCAATATCATAGTCAGCAATGTTAACAGTTGCAATAGGTCCAAGCCAAATCGTGAACACTTTTCCATACTTTCTCGATATCGCATTGTATGCTTCTACGGTTCCCCCATTTTCCAAAGAATAGTAGATCAATTGAGGGATATTTCCAATAATCGGAAGAGGATAGGGACCTTAAAAAAAATCATCTGATATAGATGTGAATTAATTTAAAAAAAACGTACCTCTAGGTAATTTCCGTCGAGAAAACTCCAAATGAACAAAAAGAGCAACATTTGTAGAACATCTTTGAATTAGTACTAACAAGTAATGTTGCAAAATCGGGCAAACGCACCCGTTTTCCGAAACGGGCGGTTACATGTTTCCCCGTTCACGCGAACGCCCGAAAACACGAACGCCCGTTCGCCCGTTTGCCCGTTCGCCCGTTCATCCGTTTGCACGTTTGTCTTTTTTCTTGTTTTTTTCTTCATTATTTGTCTCGAACAAATGACCGGACAAACGGACAAACGGGCGTTCCGGCGACCGGCGAACGTGTGAACGGGCGTGCAGGCAAACGGGCGCGGGCGAACGGGTGCGATAATTAACGGGCGAACGAGCGTTTGTTTTTACAAGCCTAATTAGTACTCATTCAGTAATCTATGTAAATAGCAATATTTTATTCAGTCAAAGGTTTAAATTTCAGTTTATAATTCGGTGGTCGTTTCAGCATGGAAAACGGCGAAACTGTTTCAATTTTTGGAATGTGCCCATCTCCACTTTGCATTTCGTATCGGAGCAGGATATTTCCAAGAATCTACAAATTTCAAGTTCATTTTCAGACACCACCTGCTCACTCTTCTCACCAGATACAATTCAGCTCGTGCTAATGATTCACCAAGACATGCTCGTTTTCCAATTCCGAACGGGATGAGCTTTTTGTCAAGTTCGTCGTTCTCTAAAAATCTTTCTGGTCGGAATTCCTTGTGGTGTTTATAAACGGATTCATCTGTATGAAGCATTGAAAGTTGAGTAGTGAAAGCAGTGCCGGCGCTAAGAGGTTGACCATCAATTGAAGTGTCTTCAGTAGTTATTCGTAGTAGGTTCACATTAACGATTGATGCGATTCGTTGGACCTCCTGAAAAATTTCTGTATGCCTTTATGTCAAAAGAGGAACCTCTTACATTAATAACCGCGTTTAGGTAAGGTGTATCTTTCTTATCTCCAAGTGATAGATCTCTTGTACCACCTGTCACATCGAGCAGCTCCTTTCTCGCCTTTTTCTGTACTTCAGGATGATTCAGAAGACATATCCCAGCCCATGTCAAAGTTGTAGCTGATGTCTCCTGCCCAGCAATCCATAAATCCATCATATCGATTGCTAAAGTATCCAAGGTGAATTTCGCTTCATCAGTTTGGTTCTTGTCTTTTTCAATTCTTTCGAAATATGTTCCAACATAATCGTCAGGTTCTTCATTGGTCGACGGCTCGGAGATACGCTCTTGAATCTGGTCAACGCAGTATTTAAGAATCGCATGACGAATAGATAGAATACGGTGTTGTCTGCAATTCATACGAATTCATCAAATCAGCATTTCATAGTCAAATTACCTCCACTTCAAGCACCATGACGTCTGAATCCATAATGGTGCGAACACTTCGAACAACCCCAGATTCTCTGTCTGATAACAAATATTCTTCTTCAATTCATAAAAGTTCTCATCATCTCTGTGGACGCGTTTCGACACCAATAATTGATTAATAATACTACCAACAAGGAGATCAAAAATGGAATTATCCACAACAATATGTTTGGACTTTTGAAACTTCTCAAAATCCTCAAAAACCCAATTCAACTCAGTCATAATCTTTTGCTCCATCAAATTCCTGCCAAGCCCAAAATTGCGCAATGTTTGAAGGGTGAATCGTCGATGCTCTTGCCAGAATTCGCCATTTGAAGATATGATACCTCGCCCATCTCGAATATAATTCATAAATCCCGGGCTGTGTCGTGTACTAAAACTATGAGCTTGTTTAACATGTGTTTCATAAGCAATATCATAGTCAGCAATATATACAGTTGGCATAGGTCCAAGCCAAATAGTGAAAACTTTCCCATAAATTTTCGAGATTGCATTATATCCCTCTACAGTTCCTCCATGTTTCCAAAGATAGTACATCAAATAAGGTATATTTCCAACAATCGGAAGTGGATATGGTCCTATAGTATTTGTATACATATACTTTTAAATACAACTATACAAACAACTATACATACCTTTCGGCAACTTCCACCTGGACAATTCCAAATGAACAAAAAGAGCAAGAATACTTGTGAAAAACACCAAAAGTAACAACATCAGGAAGGACAAAAAAGTAGTACAATTGTTATCATGATCAAGACTGACTTTAAATAGTCTTTTTATTTTGTCTACACGAGGAGGAACCTGTGTTTATCATTGACTTATATACCACATTCGCCACATTTATCACAAATACCACGTGTTCTTTTATGATTAGGAGAGGTCTATTGTAAAAAAGTAAATGGTCTCCGATTCGACTCAATTTTTTTTTGAATGAAAAGTCTCATGTTTAGCCACTATTGTAAAAATTCTTCTCCTATTCGGTATGCACTGGTGAATACGCAAAGTGCTATAAACTCAAATGACTATAACTTTTTTCTCCGTGAATATTTTTCCATGTACTCAACACAGTTTTAACGTGAATAATGTGGAATGCATTTTTCATGTTGAGACCGAAATTGGAGATCTTCTCCCAAGTATAGAACTAGCATTCCTTAGTGAGAAAAAAAATGCGTTTTCTCTGTTTGTCTAATGGTTCTTGCGATATATTACTATTTGCATAAATTAAAAAAAAAACCTCAGGTTTTGTAGAAAATTTCAAACTGAACAAAATGGTATACAACACCATTATCACAGTTTTTAAAGTAATTCATTTTTACCTTCTTAAAAATCGAAATATTATTTTGTATAGTCCAAAAAACATATATTCAATGTTTTATTTACAAGCACACATACATACATATAAAAGTATAAAATTCAAGAGAGACTTTGTAGAAACTTTTTTCTCACCATTGTGGTGGGAGGGGTGAAGTGCTGAATTTTTAAATACGCATAACATATTAAAATATAAAAAAAAAGAAAGCGAAGTTATGTGCATTCCAAAAAGTTGTTACAAAAAGTCTCTCTAAAATCACGTTTTCAATCCACAGGTACAAACTTGACTTTATAAGTCGGAGGTCGTCGGAGAATGGCAAATGTCGCGGATGATTCGATTCTTGGGATTTTCCCATCTCCACTTTGCATTTCGTATCGGAGCAGCATATTTCCAAGAATCTGTAAAATTATAACCACTGAGAGTTAATATAGCTGTTAAAGAGTAGCTTGGGCTTAGTTTGGTGCTCTAACTACTGAGCAAAATACATACAAAGTTGGATATCATGAATAAAAATCTATATATCCTCATTTTCAATTTTTTAAAGATTTTTAGTTTGAACATCTTTTCATTATAGTTCAAAAGCATAGAGTTCAGACTCCGCGTTCAGAAAAAACGCAGCTCAATGAGCCCATTGACATCCCCTCCTCACTCACCAGATACAATTCTGCTCGAGCTAATGATTCACCAAGACAAGCTCGCTTCCCAATTTCAAACGGGATGATCACCTTCTCAAGTTGATCATTCTCTAAGAACCTTTCCGGTCGGAACTCCTTATGGTTTTTGTCCTCATGGTGATTCGCATTAGATTCACATTGAGGATAGATGCAACACGTTGGACTTCCTGGAAAATATAATATATCTCAAAAAGAATTATGAATGAATGAAATGCTCACATTGATGACCGCGTTGAGGTATGGTGTATTTTTCTTATCTCCAAGTGATAAGTGTCTGGTACCACCGGTCAACTCAAGAATCTCCTTTCTTGCCTTCTTCTGCACTTCTGGATTATTCAGAAGGCAAATTCCTGCCCATGTCAAAGTTGTAGCTGTTGTCTCCTGCCCGGCGATCCATAAGTCCATCATGTCAATCGTCAAAGTACCAATATCAACGGGAACATTGTTGTTAGCATCAACCTTGTTTTTCTCAATTTTATCAAGATATGCATCAATGTAATCGTTGTGCTCTTCACTGGTCGATGGATTGGAAACACGTCTCTTAATATGGTCAACACAATAGTCATGAATATACACGTTCTTTGTTGTCTGAAAATTCAAGTTTTTCTCTAGATACTATTTTGAGCTTACATACCTTCATCTCATTAAAAATGACGTCTGAATCCATAATGGTGTGAAAAATTCGATTAATCCAGTTCTCTCCAAAGAGTTTGCAATATTCTTCTTCATAGTTTCAAACGTCTTGTCCTCTCTACTAAATGGTTCCGAGACCAATAATTGATTGATGATACTTCCAACAAGAAGATCGAAAAACGAATTTTCGACTACGATTTCTTTAGATTTTTGGAACTTCTCAAAATCTTCTAATACCCAATCCAACTCATTCATAATCTTATCCTCCATCAAAGTTCTTCCAACCCCGAAATTTCTAAAAGTTTGTAGGGAGAATCGTCGATGCTCTTGCCAGAAATCACCATTTGACGAGATGATTCCTCGGCCTTTTCTGATATACTGCATAAATCCTGGGGCAAATCGTGTACTATAATTATGCGCCTGTCGAACATGTGTCTCATAAGCATTATCATAGTCGGTAATATATACAGTTGGCAAGGGTCCAAGCCAAATAGTAAATACTTTTCCATACATTTTCCCGATCTCGTTAAATGCACCAACAGTTCCCCCATTTTTCAAAGAATAATAAGCCACTTGAGGAATATTACCAATAATCGGAAATGGATAAGGTCCTAAACAACAATACATTGTTTTTTAATTTGAAATCAATTTTTAGAAACCTTACCTTTTGGTAACTTTCGTCGAATTAAGTCCAAATAGGCGACAAAGCCCAGAAAAATAGTGAAAAAAACGTAGAAAAACATCAATCTGGTGAAAAAAAGAAGTATTATTATCGCCTTTGAATAGACAATTTTATCGCATGAAACACAAGAATCAAACTACAACAGTCACAGACAACAAGTTTCACAAAAAATTAGTGTCACAAAAATTGGGAAAATTCAAAGTTATTTTGAATCTCAGATTTCAGACATCAAATATCACATTGGTGAAGTAGCAAAAATTTGAAAAACAAATTAGCAAAAAATAGAACATTATTTTTTGTTAGTATCATGAAATATAAGAAGGTATTGTTTTTTCGCTTCGTGACACGTGAATCAAAGTCACAAAAAATACAAAAAACTTTTGACCCAGCAGGAAAAAAATAGAGATAAGAAAGAACAATTTATTATCAATCAAAATAGGCGGAGTTTTTTGAAGTGCTCAAAAGTTGATTTTACTTATTTTTTTGAGCCAAATTATTTGAAGTCACGATAAACTTTCTGAGAAACCCCTATTTCACTACTCAATCGGCCCAACTCGAAGAAAAACAAAAACATATTTCAAACTGAATTAATGCCGACCGCGTTGTCGCCACAAGACCAGACCTCCCACGACGAAAATACAAACAACTTTATTTCGTGTTATATTTCTGATTTCAGAAGTCTTTTTTATTCATTTATTTACACTATATACATTTAAACACATAGTTAAAACTGTTTTCCAAGTTCAATCCAACGGCACAAACTTCACTTTATAAGTGGGCGGTCGTCTGAGCAAGGCATATGGAGCGGGTGATTCGATTTTCGGAATTTTCCCATTCCCGCTTTGCATTTCATATCGGAGCAGGATATTTCCAAGGATCTAGAAAATCAGATTCACATACTAGAAAATATTTTTTTACTCCACCTACCAGATACAATTCAGCTCGTGCTAGCGATTCACCAAGACATACTCGCTTTCCAATTCCAAACGGAATCAGCACTTTTTCAAGTTGCTCATTCTCTAGGAATCTCTCCGGTCGGAATTCTTTGTGATTTTTAAAAAGTTTTTCATCTGTATGAATCATTGCAAGATTCGTGGTGATAACAGTGCCTGCGCGGAGTGGTTGACCATCGATAAATGTGTCTTCGCTGGTTAATCGCATTAGGTTGAGATTCAGGATAGATGAGATTCGTTGAACTTCCTGCAAAGTGTTCAAGATCATATAAAATGTCAAGACTAACTCACATTGATAACCGCATTGAAGTAAGGTGTAACTTTCTTATCTCCAAGTGATATATTTCTAGTGCCACCTGTCACTCCTAGAATCTCTTTTCTGACCTTCTTCTGAACTTCTGGGTGATTCATAAGACATGTTCCAGCCCAGGTCAAAGTCGTAGCTGTTGTTTCCTGTCCAGCAAGCCACAAATCCATCATATCAATTGATAAAGTTTCCAAAGTGAACTTAAGGTTGTTGTTGTGATCGACCTTGTCTTTCTCAATTTTATCAAGGTAGGCATCAAGATAATCATTGTGTTCTTCACTGGTCAACGGGTCATAGACACGTTTGTTGATTTCCACTTTACAATATTCATGTACCCAATCAAAGATTTCAAATACAGGTCGTTGTCTGGAAAAAAATCATCTCATGATCTCTATTAAAGGTTGAGTTTAGTTGATTTTCCTCACCTCCAATAAAGTAGCCATGACTTCTGCAACCACACCGGCAAAAATATTTCGAACAATCCCATTTTCTCTAACCCTTGCGATATACATTGCTTCAATCTCTCGAAAGTCTTATCATCTCTCCCAAATCGTTCCGAAACTAGCAATTGATTGATTACACTTCCAACAAGGAGATCGAAAAATGAGTTATCGACGACGAGTTCTTTAGACTTTTGAAACTTCTGAAAGTCCTCAATAACCCAATCCAACTCATTCATAATTTTCTCCTCCATCAGATTCCTGCCAACTCCAAAATTTCTCAAAGTTTGGAGGGAGAATCGTCGATGCTCTTGCCAAAACTCCCCATTTGACGAGATGATACCTCTACCCTCTTTGATATAATCATTGATCCCCGATGTGTACCGAGTACTATAATTGTGTGCCTGTCGAACGTGTGTCTCATAAGCAATATCATAGTCGGCAATATATACAGTTGCCATGGGTCCAATCCAAATAGTGAATACTTTTCCATACATTTTCCCAATCTCATTGAACCCAGCGACAGTTCCCCCATTTTTAAAAAGATAATAGATCAGCTGATGAACATTCCCAATAATCGGAAGGGGATAAGGTCCTGAAAAAATCTCACCGTTTTTCTATATGATAAAAAAAAACATACCTCTCGGTAACTTTCTTCTAGAAAACTCCAAGTGCAAAAAAAGAGCAATAAAGATGGTGAATAACACCAAAACCAGCAACATTAGAAAAAAACTAGAAGTATTGAAAAAAATACTTTGTTTGTTATCAATAGATTCGCTTTCTCTTAAATAGATCTTGTTCCATTGGTCACGTGAAATACAAAGATCTATAGTTTATCAGTCACTTACACTACAATTTAGAAACTTGATAACAAATTACAAAAAAAATGACTTCAGTATGTCTCTAAGACATTATTTATTTACATACATACACATAGTTAAAACTGTATCCATATTCTATTTTACTCAATCCAGTGGCACAAACTTCATTTTATAAGTGGGTGGTCTATTCAGCATGGCATATGGAGCGGGTGACTCGATTTTTGGTATCTTCCCATCTCCACTTTGCATTTCATATCGGAGAAGTATATTTCCGAGAATCTATAAAATCAGATTCACATACATATTTGAAAATTTCCTTTCACTCCACTTACCAGGTATAGTTCACCTTTTGCCAATGATTCACCAAGGCAGACCCGTTTCCCAATCCCAAATGGAATGAGCATCTTCTCAAGTTGCTCATTCTCTAGGAACCTTTCTGGTCGGAAATCTTTGTGGTTTTTGAAAATAGCTTCATCTGTGTGAATCATTGAGAGTTGTGTAGAGATAACAGTGCCTCCTCGGAGTGGTTGACCATCGATAATTGTATCCTCGTGAGTGATTCGCATGAGGTTCAGATTCAAAATTGATGCGATTCGTTGAACTTCCTAGAAAAAATATTTCTCGTGGTTCAATCAAAGTTCAGGATTAGCTTACATTGATAACCGCATTAAGGTAAGGAGTGTCTTTCTTATCACCAAGTGATAAATTCCTTGTACCACCAGTCACTCCAAGAAGCTCTTTTCTGACCTTCTTCTGAACTTCTGGGTGATTCAGAAGACAGGTTCCAGCCCATGTCAAGGTGGTGGCTGTGGTTTCTTGTCCAGCGAGCCATAAATCCATCATGTCAACTGCCAGGGTGTCCAAACTGAATTCAGATTTGTTGTTATTCTCGGTTTTATCTTTCTCAATTTTGTCAAGATAGACATCGAGATAATCGTTGGGTTCATCATTGGTTGGAGGATCGGAAGACCGTTTCTTGATCTGATCGATACAATATTCATGTACCCAATCGAAGATTTCGAAAACTTGTTTTTGTCTGGAAATATTCAAAGATTATCTCCGTTTTCAAGCTGTTTTCTTACCTCCAATAAAGTAGCCATGACTTCTGCAACCACACCGGCAAAAATATTTCGAACAATCCCATTTTCTCTAACCCTTGCGATATACATTGCTTCAATCTCTCGAAAGTCTTATCATCTCTCCCAAATCGTTCCGAGACCAATAATTGATTGATGATACTTCCAACAAGGAGATCGAAAAATGAGTTTTCCACTACGATTTCTTTCGAGTTTTGGAACTTCTCAAAATCTTGAACAACCCAATCCAACTCATTCATAATCTTCTCCTCCATCAAATTTCTTCCAACCCCAAAATTTCTCAAAGATTGAAGAGAGAATCGTCGATGCTCTTGCCAGAAGTCACCTTTTGCCGAAATGATACCCCGACCATTCCTAATGTAGTCATTCATCCCTGGAGCATATCGGGTACTGTAGTTATGCGCCTGTTTGATATGTGTCTCATACGCCACCTCGTAGTCCGCAATATATACAGTTGGCATAGGTCCAATCCAAATAGTGAATACTTTTCCATGAATTTTCGCAATCTCATTGAACCCCTCCACTGTTCCCCCACTTTTCCAAAGATAATAGATCAATTGATGGATATTTCCAATAATCGGAAGTGGATATGGTCCTGAAGATATATAAGGTCAACATTATGAGAAATAGAACCCACCTTTCGGTAATTTTCTTCTAGAAAATTCCAGATGTACAAAAAGAGCAACTGAAATAGTAAACAATACCAAGACCAATAGCATTTCAAAAAATATGAGTATTAAAAAGTCTATGTTTGTTATCAAAGGACTCGATTTCTTTAAATAGGTCTTGTTTTCCCTCAACCACGCTAAACACACAATCGCCAAACTACAACAACCACGGACTACACGACGAACAGTTGAAAAGTTTTTAATTTTTGGTAGGCACATACACTTATCGCTCGTGATCAGTAAAAAAAATGTATTCTTTTTTGGAAAATAGGAGTTGGTTTTCGGTTCGAAACCGTTTCTTATAGTTATGGGCTCGAGAACGAACTCAAATGAGCACAATACATTATTTCATATATCCTATTAAAAAATACTCAAAAATCATAGACTATTCAAAAAAAAGTTTTTTTTTCAAAACATGCAAACCAAAATTATTACAGAATGTCCTTTTCTGCTTTCTCATTTTTTCATCAGAGCTCTGAATTTCACATGTTTTCTATTTTATGTTAAAATGAACGGTTATACTTTAAACCAGAAGTACGATAATTGCACGGACCCGACAGCGATTAAAGATGTAAATGTGAAACATCCTTTTTTTGGATGGTATTTTTTGGTAACTGGGATTGGGTTTGTGGTGAGTTATGGGGTTCCTAAACTGGATCAAATTTATATATCCTGAAAAAAATATTACCTTAGTCGTATCAAACAAGACATGACCTTTCTTTTTCGAAAACAGTTTCAAAATTTTACATAATCACGAATCATTTTTTTTGTGCTATGCTGAAAACGGGTCGACTAACTAAGAGTCTAATCAGGAAACCTTTCAGCGGCAGTTACCGATGGAATTTAAAAAAAACGGATTAGATCAATTTTTCTGAACCATTTCTGGAGTATTACGGACCTTATAAAAGCTAAAAATAAGCACATGATCATTCTTACCTTCTATTCTCCATGTATTCAGGCACTCTACATACCATGCGTAATCGCTGGTATGAAAAGTGATCTAGTAAACACATCCTGCTATAAAATAATGCTCTGTCTATATGCTCATTCAACGCAGCCGCCGCATACATCTACATACGTTTGTATGCAATACTTCTACGCTCCCCGATATTTCATGATCATTGGACAAATTGCATGGCAGTTTAGTAATGGTAAGGTATAACTTCGAAGTTTTGACAGAAAACCCTAATTTCAGGCTCTGTATGTATTGTCTATTTTACAATGAACAAAACAATCCGGAATGGTGTATAGGAGCTGCTGGTTCCAAAAAATGGTGCTAGACAGAACTAGACCAAGGTCTCGAAAAAGTAGAACTAATCAAACATCAAATACATATGTGTATACAATAATTCATAAGTATCACAGTTTCATAACAAACTCAAATACAGATTTAGCCAACTCCTCGGGCTGCTCTAGGGCTGCAAAATGTCCCATCTCAATCTCCTTGTAATGTGTAATATTGTAAAGTTGACGAGAAGCCTCAATCGGGGTACGATCGTAAATCTCATTGAGTCCACTAGCATGTCCACAAGGTAGTGCGATGTATTTTCTGAAAATGTAAATTATGCTGAAAGTGCAGGATTCAGAAGTGCTCACTTTAAAAGTGGATCAATATTAGGGTCAAGAAACTGTTCCCGATAGAACCTAACCGATGAGACAATGTTCTCGTTCACCCAGTAGATCATGATCATCGTCAAAAGTTCATCGTTGGTGAATTTTCTGTTCAATCCACCATCTTGACGTCCTTGATCTCTCCAATTTGTCCATGTTGGAATTTTTTCGAAGATATACGCCGCCAGAGCTAGTGGTGATTCATTCAAGCATGTGCCTAAACAGAGTTTTTTAATTTATAAGAACATAAAATTATCTCACCAATTGTGTCTGGTTTTGTTGCTTGGATATGAAAATAGCCACCCTCGATAGTCAGAATCTTGTATTTCCAGAAGAAGTTAAAATCTTTCGAAAGATTCGGAGATGACAAAATATTTGGGAAAAAGCTTGCCACTATCTCATAGAATGTCGCCATGAAGTTATGACCTGGTGGTATCAGAATCAGGTTAAGATGGAGGCCAAGAACGTTCTCCGGCCAGGCTCTAGCTATCAAGGATGTGATCACAGCTCCCCAATCTCCACCCTGGAGGTAGAATTTCTCAAATCCCAAACGGAACATAAGTTTTTTGAAGACTCTGGCACATGCTAGTTGGGAGAATCCTGTCTTTTTCGGCTGTTCTGACCATCCAAAGCCAGGAATTGATGGAGCCACTACTTCGAAGGCAAACTAAAAGAACTTCTGTGTATGATATCGGTGAGAAAAAAGAGTTAGATCTCACCTCTGATTGAATTCCATATTTCTTGGGATCGGTTAAAATTGGAGCAAATTTATAAAACTCGAAGATATTCCCTGGCCACCCGTGTGATATCAACAGTGGTTTGACAACCTTGTAGGTTCCTTGAGGTGGTTTAATATGAAGAAAATGAACACGAAGGCCCTCAATCTCTGTGGTGAATTGAGGAAATTCATTGAGAATGGATTCATACTTGCGCCAATCGTAGTCATTGAGCCAATAGTCGCGCACCTTCTGAAAACGAAATTTGGCTCTTTTGGAGTAATTGTGACCTTTCTACCAATAAATGTTTGGAGTTCATCCCATAGTAAGCGTTGTCCGAATCTTCAAGGGGAAGATGTGAAACTCTATGGTTTTTCAAGCGAAGTTTCAAGTCATCGATGATCTGCTGATCGACATGGATTTTGAAAGGTTTGATAAGAGTGTTATCGTTTTTGAATTCTCCACTTCCAAAATAACCATCCTGTGGAACATTGATCTGTAAATAGAAGCATACTACCTAACTCAAAAGTTGAGCTAACCTCGGTCTTACTGAAAAACGAGTAAAAATAAAAGAAGATAATGGAAATAGCTATAGGTAAAATTATTCGTTTGAGAGTACTCATCTGAAAAAAAAATTGTGAAGAAATTTTTCAAAAAGTCTGAAGAAATTACAAAGTGAAAAGATCAAAATGTCTACCAGAAAAAAACATGAGAAGTTGGTCATTTGTTATCTAAGTATCTCTTTTATTTTGATTTTTTGACCACACTAAACACACGAACCTCAAACTACAACAATCACTAACACGAGGTTAATTTGTAACAAAAAAAAAAAATTAAATTTTGGGGTTAATAAATCAAGACATATTTTTATTAAAAATGAACAAAAAAAAAAAGAAATTGGTAACCTCATATCACGGTGGCGAAATGTCTAGTGGCGAAATGTCTGGTGGCGAAATGTCTGGGAGCCAAATTGAAAACCCATGAAAAACTAACAGAAATATGATGGTAGACTATACTATAGGGTAACTGTTTGTCCTGAATATATCTACATAGACAGTTTGTTTTGCGAAAAAATGAAAAGTTACAGCATTTTCAGCAAAATTTATTTTTATCTTCCACAACAAAACAAAAAAACTGACAGACAAAAACATCAACAAAACATGTGAAAATATTACGTGGGCATGTTTTCATTCCGTTTTTCTGTTTTTTTGCAAAGGATTTCCATGTTCTGAAACTTTCAGTCTAATTTTGAGGTTTTTGAAAAACATAAATATTTCAGTGTTGTATTTCATACTTGATTACCCTATAGTTAGGCCCGAGCCCTCAAAATTGCTTCTATACAGGGTTTTTCGTTTTCTCAATACAAATTTTAGAGCTGAAATTTCAGCATTAGGAATTTCGTTTCGAAAAAACTAAAACCATCACGTTATGCAGCGTCCCAAAATCTATAGAATGATATAGGTCTCGTCAAAAAACTCCAGATTTTTTTCACATCATTCCCTTGTTAGTGTTTTTTTTCTCACGATTTCACAACAAATCATCGAGGAATTAATCAAACAAACGTGTTGTGAAAAAAATAATATAAAATCCATGAAACAGTGAATTTCACTATTTTTTTACAGTTTCACCGATGTTTCAAGATGTTCATCGCTCCTTCACACACAATAGAGTTTTGTTACTCGCCACTTATAGTTCAGAAAAATATTCCATAAAGCAGTTGAAACTCCATCGTCAGTCTCTTTTTAGTGTATCTTTCTCACAAATTCGCAATAAATAGAAAAAAAACTAATCAAACAAATTTGTTGTCAACAAAATAATATAAAATCCAGGAAACAGTGAATTTTACTATTTTTGTATTTTTTTTACAGTTTCACCAACTTTACAAAACGTACATAGCTATTTGACACGAATTCTTTCACAAATCATGTCTCCAATGCTTTTCGGTTCTTTTTTGCTCTCAATGGGTGATTCTGAAAAAAAGTACTACTAAAATTTATTAGAAAGTTGTTCAATTTTGGGGGAGATGAAAATAGTATTTTGGTACTACATAGGTGGTCTATGAGAAAGATTTGAATACCATAAAATTCACTAATTTTTAGTCATAACTAGCCTATTTTTATTGTGTTCACGAATCCTCGGAAAAAACAATAAATTTTCATTTTTTTTTAAACAGTTTCACTGGTTTCATAAAACGTTCATAGCTATTTGACACGTAATGATTTTAAATTATTCATAGTTTGTATTTCAGGCAAATATTCTGTAATGCAGCAGGAAAAAAACTATGTTGAAAAAATATTTACTTCTAGAAAATAATTCAATTTTGGGAGAATTCATCAGGGTTGTGTTAAATGTTCGAATACTAAAAATTAAATAATTTTTACCCATCGACAGTCCCTTTTTTAGTGTATCCTACAATTTAGAAAACATAAATCGAAAAAATGTTTTGTTAAATAACGATATCGAAGTCGTGAAACAGTGAAATTTTCAATTCATAATTTTTTTTACAGTTTCACTGATTTTATGAAACGTTTATAGCTATTTTAAACGCAATGAGTATCACCCATTCGTGTTTTAGGCAAATGTTCTAGAATTCAGTAAAAAATCATTGCTTCTGGGTTTGAGATAGCTAACATTAACAGAGAAACAAACTGACCTAAACGTGACGACCGCCAAAATATGTCAACGAGAACCTGATGGTAGTTTTTTGATCAAAATTGACAAAATTTTTAGTTAATTTTTTAATGAACTTCAGGCTCTAGACGCCACATCTTTTTACGAATACACAATCACTGAGTATATTGATCAAAAAATTTATTGTCAGAAAAAAATATGAAACCCACAAAACAGTAAATTTTCTTTTCTCCGTTTTTTAATTTTCAAAAAAGTTTCACTGATTTCATGAAACGTTTATAGCTATTTTAAACGCAATGAGTATCACCCATTCGTGTTTCAGGCGAATGTTCTAGAATTCAGTTAAAAATCATTGCTTTTGGACTTAAGATAGTCATTATCAACCTAGAAAACCTGACCTAAACGTGACGACCGCCAAAATATGTCAACGAGAACCTGATCAGTATGTTCAATTCATCGATAGTTTTTTGATCAGAATTTACAGAATTTTTAGTTCATTTTTGATGAACTTAAATTTTTTGGAAAATGGTTTGAGATAGCAGTTATCAACAGAAAAAACTTGATCTAAACGTGACATTTCAGCAGACTGGGAAAATCTTTTAATCAAACCTGTATTTCCCTTTGATCCTAACAAGGTAAGGTAATTTTTAAACAGATTTCGGTTATTTTTTTCAATTTTCATAAGTCCATCAAGACGCCAATAAACTAAATTTACTGACAAAAAATAATAACAAAGTTGTGAAACGGTAAACGTTTCATTTGTTTTTCACTTTTTTTTACAGTTTAGTTGTTTTTTAACCGATTTGTACAGTCTTTTTGTTCATATTGTATAATTTTCTGCCGTGTAGACATCACATTACTTGCGAATTCACAGATAATCATCAGGAATATAATCAAACGAATTTATTGTCAAGAAATAATATGAAACACATGAAACAGTTGATTTCCCTATTCTAATTTTTACCGTTTCACTGGTTTTATAAAACTTCCATCGTTCGTTCACATGCAATAGGTCTCTATCAAGGATTGCTTATGTTTCAGGCAAATATTCTGGAATGCAGCTGGAAATCACTGATTTTGTCTACTAGAATTTTCTCTTTTTGTCTACTGGAACTTGTTGTTATAATTGGTTATGGTTTTTTGGTTCTAGGGTCTATGAGAATGTTTTTCAAACTTTATCAGTGAGCACGAACCTAATTTTCAGTGTCTACTAGTCAACATTGGAGAAGCAAAGTTTTTATTGTCAAAAAATGAAATAACCCTCATTAGCAGTATTTTTCAGAATGATTTTTCCACTTTCACTGATTTTATGAAATATGGGTCATTCAAAATTCTTCGAAATAGTAAATACCAGAAGGGCGCCGCCGGCTTTGCCGTCGTCTTCCTTCTGGGTGTATCAGGAATGATCGATTATCGTTTCGTCATTTTTCTCCTTTACTGTTGATTTGAAAAAAAAAAGTGTTAATTTTATTGGCGATTCAGTAGTGTTCAAAAAAAGGCAACGCATTCAAGTTTTTGTGAAACGTTATCTGTGAAAATAAGATGCTGAAAATATTCATTCAAAACACAATTCTTGCAACTTTTTGACGAATGTATTTTATGCTATTTTCATCTTCTGAGTTAGTAGAAACATAATCCAAAATGATTTTTCTAACTTTAAAATGATTTTTTTTCTGAAAACATAGTGAAACTTGAATAATTCGTACTATGAAAGTTTATGAAGGATTTTTCGAGAAAAAAATATTTTTGAAGATTTTTAAGACGATTTTTTCTGAAAATTTTGCATTGATAAACCTACTTCAAATTTTGGCAGAAAGCGTACCAATATGCACACCAACTCCTAAGTTGGAGAAAAGTAAAACGGACATAAAAAAAGAAAGTTTAGTTTTTCAAAAAGCCAATCTTTAAAATCAATTACCATCTTATATTCTGTCCACAATTTTTAAAGGTTTTTCTTTCCTTTCGAACAATTTACATAAATTTTTTTAGTTGGAAATTTCATATCGTTTTTGAATCAATTTTCATAACGTTAAAGGGGTTTTTCGGGTTCACTGTAAGTTCTTGCTGAACTGTTCTAAAATGTGTTCACAAAAATTGTCGGTTGATCCGATTTCGGAGTGGCAAAAATGTAAAAACTGGGAACATGTCAGGTGGCAAATTGAGGACGAAGAGCCATTTGAAAGCAAACCCTCAAAAACATGAAAATTCCTGAGCCGGTTCTCCTGAATCACATCGTACCCTTTTATCGGCCCAAGAATTGTCTTTTTCGAGTTCAACGAGTTTTTTTAGAAGTCGCGATCCAATTTAGAAGAATCGATTCAGAGATGACCACTTTTTGTGTTTCTCACCGACCAATACCCGTGGTGGATAGAAAATATAATCATTTTTTGATTTAAAAAAAATGAGGGTCGAACAACTTCTCGAACATTAAATTTGTACTCGTTGTATCTTTGGTGTTCGTGGATTCACTATCACATCATTTTCATAGATTGCTTTTTTTCTTCTATTAGAATATTCACATTTTCGAAACGTCATATAAATATGAAATAATTGATGTTGTGGAAACCAAAAACATGCATAGTCCTAGTAAAGTCACGTTTCGAATTTATTATAGATTTATTTATTTTTTCAATGTAAAAAAGTTGATTTCCAAACCCGCGCACCCGTGTTGAATCAAAAAATTTCTATATGTCCTGCGCCATGCTAATGGTTAAAGAATAAGTTGCGTCTAAACCCGGTGATTTTTCATCGGAAGAGAGCTGAGAAAAACGCTGGGATAACAGGTTTCAAAATACAACTTCCCAATTAGTAAATAGGTAAGGTGTAGAGCAACAATCAAATTGATCAAAAAAAAATTTGGTCAAAAGATGATATCAAACTCGTGAAACAGTGAAATTTCTTCTTTTTTTTTCACAGTTCCACTAATTCTATAAAACGTTCATAGCTTCTCTACACGCAATACAACTCTGTCATCCAACGTTATTGAAAAAATTGAACATCACTGATTTTGGGTTCACTTTTACCCTCAATGAGTATTTTTGTGAGAAAAAAAATCGATATTCGAATACTATAAATTTCAATAATTCTCAGTCAGAACTATTTTTTTCTTAGTGTATCTTTCCAACGCAAATAATGAGCTGATCGAAAAAGCTTACATTGTCTAAAATTAATATCAAACTCATGAAACAGTAATTTTCCCTATTAAAAATTCCACTGATTTCATAAAGCACCCAAAATCTATAAATAATGTAATAATAAGAAAAAAAGTATTTTTAAGTGATATAAAACCCATGAAACAGTATTTTCACTAGTTTAATTTTTTCACAGTTTCACTGATGTCATGAAACGTTCATAGCTATTTGGCATGCAATCAATTTCCCACATACTTTTTTTATGTTTCAAGCCAATATTCTGGAAAGCAGTTGAAAGTCAATGTTCTCAAGTGATTGAAGGTTCACTTCACAAGCATGCAGTAATGTTTTAACGGCATATTTCCAGTATACGACTAGTTTTCCCACTAGTTCTGTCCTCTAACGAAAAAAAATTTTGGATAGAATCAATTTGGATTCTTTGGTACCAGGATCTATGAGATTATGTATGTATGTCGAAAACTTTATTAATGAGCATCAACCTATTTTTCAATGTCCACTACGTAATATTCAATAAGCAAATGTTTTTTTGCCAAACAAGAAAATAAAACCAATGAAACAGTATTTTTCAAAATGTTTTTTTTTTTCACTTTCACTAGTTTTATGAAACGTGGGTCATTCAAAATTCTTCGAAATAGTAAATATTCAGAGCAACTATCAAATTGATCAACAAAAAAATTGGTTAAAAAATGATATCAAACTCATAAAACGGTGAAATTTTTTGGCTCTGTACTAGTATAGCGGTCCCTGAGGAATACAGCGGTTCCTGAGGAATATAGCGGTCCCTGAGGAATATAGCGGTCCCTGAGGAATATAGCGGTCCCTGGGGAATACAGCGGTCCGTCAAGAATATAGCGGTCCGGCGAAAGCGATAGCGATAGCGGCGAAAGAAAACATTTCTCGTAAACCAGGTTTCACAAATATCACGGAAAATATGGCTATAAACGACAACAATGTTTCTGTCAATTTTCATTTGTCGAGACATTTGATCAATGGAACTGAGTGAATTCATTGCCCAATATAAGTCATATATTTTTTCACACGGACCGCTATGTTCTCACCGGACCGCTGTATTCCTGACGGACCGCTATTATCCTTGGGGACCGCTATATTCTTGACGGACCGCTATACTTCTCAGGGACCGCTATATTCCCCAGGGACCGCTATATTCCCCAGAGACCGCTATATTCCTCAGGGACCGCTACACTAGTATAGAGCCAATTTTTTTCATAGTTTCACTAGTTCTATAAATTATTCATACATAGCTGATGAATTTTTTTTCAAATTTCATAACTTTTTGTCGTTAAGATGCTCCATCATTTACTACTTAACATTCCACCATTAAAGATCCTATCAATTAAGTGTCATTAATATCATTAAACGCTCATAGCAATTTGATGCGCATTAAACATGTCTTACGTTTCGGGAAAATATTCCGAAAAGTAGTTGCAAATCACTGCTTTCTGGCTATTTCAGGTTCATTTCACAGGCAAATTGCGACCGGTCGGTATGTTTCAACAGCATATTTTCAGTATACGAAAAATCTCAGTGTCTACTACTTAAGATAAGAACAGCAAAACTTTTATTGCCACACAAAAAAATAAATTTAGAGAAACAGTGAATTTTGAAATTTTTATTTTTTTTACCGTTCTACTAATTTTATATTACGTAGCAAAGCTGATCTGCTCATAGTATGTTTTCAAAACAAAGGCGTTCAAACGAGTAGCCGACAGTTGCCGGGTTGGGTTTATTGTTATCTTATTGGCACTCACCTCTATTTTCTTTCAATAATGAAGCACATTCCACTGATCGGTCTTATTTTGGTGATCCTGAATTTCAAATGCCTATTCCTTAGTTATTTGTTCTATGAAAAAAAAAACCAAAAAAAAAAACCGTGCTGTGATTGCATCTAAGCCACGCCCACTGTTCATGTTATAAAAATTGATAATATCAAAATTTTTATTTTTACAAATAATATATTTTCATTTTCAAATTTTCAAATTCTCCGTGGTAAATTTAGAAATCAAATGCTCAACTGAAGTAGTTTGTGGATAGCATAACAACTCAAGCACAATATGCTCTTTGCCTTTTGACACTTCACCATACCTACAAAAATAATTTTTTGCCATAGATTCATAGATGAAAACTGACCTAACAATATTCACAATAGTCACGGCGTATAAATTATCTGATAGATGGATATTATTCAAGAATCGTGTGCAGTTTTGAGCACATTCCATTGCGAATGCTCTTAATTTCACACCAAGGGTTTGGAAGGTCTCATCAAACTCTTTCCAAACTTGAACATCCGGGAGAACCCGGTTCTCCATCTCCTCAACAATCGAAGCTGATCTCGAGAACTTTTTCTTTTTCTGCTCTTGTCCTTCAACTTCTCCTTCTTCAACTATAACTTCAGACGACGTTGGTTGCTCCTGATTATGATTTTGAGTCGATTCTTCGTTCACCGCTGACAATGCTGGAAGTGTGCTCTGCTTCTTCAACACCTTCTTCTTTACTACAGTAGTCTTCTTCTTCGTCTCCACCACTGATGTATCAAGAATCTCATTAATATGCATAATGCCACCTTCAACTTTGAGAGCCTTGCAAGCCACCAGCCAATGTGCTCGACAGGAAGGCAACAACCCCAAATAGACTCGATCCGCCGCAAGGTTCGGGCAAACTCGCCGACAGTCACCAAGAATTACAAGAAGCTTATCATCGACCTGGTTAACTTGCGCACTTCTAACCAGACTTTCTAGAATCTCCTCATTCCAATCAATGGATATCACCTGACGTGCCTCGCAAGCCACCAAGAATGTCAAACTATAATAGCCAAGACCTAAAAATACTCCCTTTGTTGATATGAAACCTCAAAGTTGAACTTACTTGCATATAGATCTACTACAGTTTGTCCTTGACAAGCCCATTTTGAGATTCGTTTCATTTCCAACTTCTTAGCATTATTGAACACTCGAACAGTTGTATCATAACAGAACCTGAAAATAATATACTCTGGATGTAAAAGGGGGGAACCTGAACTTACTTGATTCCTCTCTCATCAACATAGTCAACCCATCCATCTTTACCGAAAAGGAGGTCGACATGGGCGGTCCGCATCTCGTCGATTTGGCGTTTTCTAGCAATTCTGGCAACGTTGAGAGATTTGGCGACGATTGGCCAAAGTTCACGACCTGGAAGGATAGGTTAGATGTAAAAATAGAAGCTTGTTTTGATTTTTGATGTAATTTTTATCTCCTAGAATTTTTTTTTTTATTTCAAAGGCATTGTGTATTTAAAAAGTGTGTCAAAACCAAGACTCAGAAAAAAATGTTAATTTCTTTTATGTAAATTGTGAAACTGTAATGAATTCCAAAAAAAAACAGAAATTCATAAAATTGTAAGGTTTGAGAAACTGAACATTTGAGTAGAAACATTCTAAAATTCGATGTTTTAAATTTTAAAATTTTTGAACTCAATCCATATTTTGAAACTTCCAGTTTCAGTGAAAAAAGAGGGCTGAAAATTAAAACTAAAAACCAATCTCAAATCTTGCAATATCTCTCCAAATTTAAGTGTTTTCATTATAGTGGGAGTATCAGAGGGTTCTTGAAAAAAATGCTCAAAAAAATTGAAAAGTTAAAATTTTAAATTAATTTTTAAATTTTCAGTTTTTTTCAGTTGGTTGAGATTTATTCCTCCCTTTTTTTCAACTTTTTAACGTTTCAATTGGAGGCTAAAAGTTGAGTTTGAAATTGGATTTCAAAATTTAAAATATTATTTCAAAGTTATGTTTTTTTCAGAATAGTAACACTACCGAAGAGATCTTCAAAAAAAACCAGAAAAAAACTTGAAAAGTTATGAAATTCGAACTAGATTTGATGAAAATATTCGAATTTTGAAGAAAATTTTTCGATTTTCAGTTTTTCTAGTGAGTTGCATTTTTTTTTGTCAAAATGTTCAACTTGATTGATCTTTTGATTTTCATCACATCAAACGAGAGATAAAGGTCACGTTTTTTAAACCTATTCTTTGATTTTACTTAATTTTTTTCCAACCCCCTGTCCCTTTAAACCCACCAATATATCTCCAATTAATATGGGTAAACGAATTCTGCGGAAAAATAATCATATCTCCATGCTTCTCCCACTTCTTCGGCAAATCTCTCTGCATCTCATCGTCCCAAAAAGACTTGGACACTGCCAACTTTTTCACCTCCTCCAAAAGAAGTCCAAAATTGGAGGCCTTCGCTAATAGAGCATCGCTGGATTTTCTCAATGGTCTCTCATTGGACATAGTGGTTTGTGTGAGAGAAATTGTGGTCATATTTTACCTGGAAAATAAAAAAAAAGAAAAAAATAGTTTTTTTCCTGGGGAAGATAGAGATGAACAGCTGTTCGGCAAAAAAACACAATTATGAGAGGCCAGCACTTTTTCGAGAGTAAACATGCATTTTTCTAGTAGTAGGTTATTTTTGACTCATTTCTGAGTCATCAGGGTTCTAAAGAAAATCATAACATGTCCTAGAAGGTTCCAATTGGAACCTATCTATCTACATTCAAAATAAATAGCCTATTACGGATATATTAAGAGACAATTCGTAACATAACACCATTTTGTCGAAAAAAAAATGTCTAAAAATACACAGAAAACTATAGGAGTGCCAACATCACTCATTTTTACGAGCAAACACTGGCAGGATATCTTCGAGCTCCAATCTCATCCCCGCATTTTTCTCTGCGTCTCTTCACCGCAAGCCACTTTTGAAGTGTGTATGTTTGATAGATTTGCATATTTTATTTATTTCAACCCGTAGGATATAACATATATAAAATGTGGTCAACTATTTTCTCGTTAAGACCCGTCTTGTTCCTCCATTTCCAACTTCCATTGTGGACGCATCAATAAGTGAATCACTCTGAAAATTTACTTGACTCTTTTTGAAGCTCCAGATCGAGCACTTACATTTGCCCAAAGAACACGAAAGACTGAAATATACCGGCGACAAAGAAGGCGAACCCGGGCCACCATGTCAGGCTGGCCTTGAATATAGAGTTGAATATCAGTGATGACAAGATTGGGGAGAATGATATGATGATGTTGACAGCGGTTAGGAGACGGGCGGTCTCTTCTTTAGCCACCATTCTGGGAAGGAACGAGCGGAGGGCTGGTTGAAGTCCACCAAAGATGATGCCGAAAATGCATGCTGGAAAACAGAGGGATAATTTAAGAGGAGTAGGTTTTGGTGTGATTTCCAGCCGTAATTCTTTAGATATTTATTAGACCTTTTAATCGGGCATAGTAGACATGACCATTTGCTGTAAAAAAATCAAAAATAGGCTGAAAATTTCAGAGCATGGAAATGCTGAAAATACTGTAATTTTTAATTTTTTTTTTTTGCAAAACAAACTGCCTAGATGTTTTCAGGACAAAAAGTTACCCTATAGTATAGTATACCATCCCATTTTTGCTAGTTTTTGATAATTTTTCGAGCTTTTCCTTTATTTTCAGTGTAAATTTCAAGGCTGAAAATTGCGTATTGAGGATTGCGGCTGGTAAAATCTGATAACAGATTCGTTTTCAGCGTATCAAGATCTACAAAATGGTATATGTCTCGCTGAAAAACCCCACATTTTCCTGAAAGCATTCCCTTGTAAGAAGATTTTGGAACAGGACCCCTATAATTCACAGTTTCACGTTATGTCATCTGATCGATGGTTAGATTTGGGCGGTTTTGAGCCGCCTAAAGCCTATTCACAACAGGCCAAGCAGGCTATGTTCCAAAAAAATCGATACGTTTTTTTTTCAAAGTCAAATAAATCAAAGAAAGTTCATTTACACTTATGAAAAAGTGATTTTATTTTTTTTTATCAAACATGGTCGAGTCAGGTTTTTTTTTTCAAAAAAAAACCTAATCCAACCCAAGACACCGAAACGGGCTTTTTTGCTCTCAGGCTTCAATGTCACCTTTGGTCAAACCGGAAAAATCAATCTTCACACTACACTTTTCACATAGACGTCTACTTGAGTATTTCTACTGGACACTGTTTGCTTGTTCATCTTTCAATCTCCCAAATCGTTTTTTTTCTCGGGATGAGACAACGTGTTTGAGGTCTCAACTTACTATTTGTCAACTAACAAGTGATAACTTGACAAAAATTGGTCTTCAATTTCAACTTACAATAAAAAATATCATTCGTCGTTGTTGCGAATGCTATCAAATACGACTTCCCAGCTTCAGCTGCCAATGCTCCAATAATCAATAATGAATCTTTACCTATCCAGTGGAAACATGTTAAAATAACAGGGCCTGCAAAAGCAAACAAAGAATATAGAATTTGTTGACCTTTTGTTGAACTCACCTAGCACCATTCCTATAGATGTTGATATAGTTTTTGTGACCGAGAAATGACTAAAAAGTTGATCGTTCCATGCAAACGGAAGACGTTTGACTAAAAGTAGCAATAGTGCAGGATCTAAAAACAACTCCAGATGATTAGTTGACAATTTCTCGATCTCACCAAACGATAAAAATTCAACAAAAACAAGGAGAACTGTCATACATAAACAAACTCTTGTCCATCCTGACCGTCTAGCAAAGAGCACCCCAAAAATGTCACCAATGTATCCCTGAACTCTTCGAAACACCGATGTCTTTATTTGTGATTCAGATAACTCAGATTGCTCATTCATATCAACTAGTTGATGATAGTCAAAGTCCCCGCATTTTGGAAAATGTGTCTCTCGAACAAAGAAGATTGCATAGATCAAGGCAGTCAGGGCTAATCCAAACTCTGAAAGCCCGAATATTTTCTAGAATTTTCGTGGAAAATTTGACTCACGAATAAATGTGAGCTTAAAATAACTATTCGCATGTTCATCAACATTAGTGAGAGCAGGTACAATCAACAAAGAGACCATTGTGCTACCAATGAGCATGCCTAGTGATTGAACAAAGGAGGCTAATCCAATACGGAACGGCACAGCTGACGAGCCCTGGGAGCAAACTATACTCTACTTTCGCCCAAAAACCGAACTCACAGCTTTCAATTGATGTCTACAATCATCCGTAATTATTGTGAGCACCGTTAGGAACATCGAATGTCCTCTTCCACCAAACAACGCCATTAGAAGTTCAGCACTAAACGCCCAATAATAAATACTAATCGATTCATAGGTCAATGTAGACATTAGTTGTAAAAAACTAGTCAAAGTGAAACCGAGCAACGTGAATAGAAGTGGAATTTTTCTTCCATTTCGATCAGACCAGTTTCCAATAAGTGAACTGGTGATCAATGCGGGTAAAATGCCACAAACCTAAAAATCAAAATGGAGTTTAAAAGTTTGATTTATCACAAGGCAAATTTACCTGTAACCATATCTTCATACTAGCTAGATCTTTCTCAACCTCATCTTGAAGAGTGTTGTTGGAAGTTGCAATTTGAGCACAGGTATAGGTCACATTGTCAGGATACTTTTTCTGTAAATAGCTGGATTCTTAGCTTTGTGAAAACCTATAAATGTTACCTTATTGAGGCTTACAATTTCAAAACATCTCGCCCAATATACAAAAAGTGAAGAAGAGGTGAACATCAATCCAACAGAGCATGTCACTAGGAAAAGGACAGGCTCTACGTTTATTGAAAAGCTGAAATATGAAATCTGGAAGGTCTAAAAGTGAATCTGGGTGTCTTACCATGATGTTGTGAATCTTCCTTGTTGCCGTCGACCACTCTGAAATCAAAATTTCAACCTTAAAATAATCATCACAATTTTCAAACATCTATATCATCCTTCATCTGAAAATGCTGCATAACTCCTCGTTATAAATTAGGTAGACCAAATTTCCATTTGTTTTTGTTCCTTATGTTAAATTCAAAAAGCAAATATGAAGTGGGATGAGTCAAAATAGACTCTCTCCTTCTCTCTCTTTGTAAAAAAAACCAATTTTTATATTTGACTAGTAAATAAAACCGGAATGGCAATGAACTTTGATGATCTATCAACTTTGTTCGAAATTTGAACTTCCTATTCCATGTGGGCGTTTCAGACCAACCTCTGGAAATGTTTCAAGAGTTTCAGCTCTTCTATGCTCCGCAAAATGCCTTGGCCTTACCGGATGAACCGGTGCTAAGGTACAATCATCATCCATTATTGACACATCTACAAAAAATCGTGGTATTGTAATTTTGAACTGTTCATTTTATCAAAAACACATTTTCCAAAAAAATTTTGTTTCTCATATTCATCGAAAAAAATAATAAACACAAATAAAATCAATTTTTATGTAAATATGAATGAGGGGAGAATAACTGCCAGATGCCTTTTATTTTCTTGGTCAAGAGAGAGTGATCAAGAGACGCAGAGAACCGTCAACGAAGGACACCGGGTGGTAGGTGTGGTGGAGACGCAGAGAAATGAGCAATACTGTGGAAAAGGGATATTCAACTGGCATATTTGGGCGTAGCAGAAGTCTACGAGCGGGCAAGTTTCAGAAGCATAATTTTCCACTTAACTAGGGACTAGCTAAGTTTGACTTCTTTAAGCTAGACAGTTGAAAATCATTTTTCAGTTATTTGGAGAAAAAACCTTTTTTCAAAGTCGCTCAGTCGCCTCAATATTGTTGCGTTTGCACACAAACACACAACTTGACGTAAACGTTCACAAACCGTTATCAACGCAACTTTTTTTTTCTTGAAAGAGCGACGAAGCTTGTTTTTTTTTTTATTTTGAAATTTTTATTGGAAAAAAAATATTGTCCTAGTTGGCTAGATGTTTTTAAAGTATCCCTCACGACCTAGAATGTGACCACTGGTATAGGCATTTTCAGGCAAGCTCATCACAGAGTCGTGATTGACTGGAAGAAGCTTCATATCGAACTTCATAGCTTACTCATGCCTCCAGACAATCGCAGATTTTTCTGGTGGGTTAGACTCATCTGTGGGGCATTTGGTGATAGCCTTCTCAATACACATCAGGCCGATCATGGAGTGATTCAGGAAAATTTGCGAGTCTGCTGCATGTCAGTGTATCCACAACGGGCTTGAGTTATGTAACCAAAGCGAACTGGGATAAATTTTTAAAGATTTATCAGTAAGATCAGGAAACCAGTGAAAACATCCCATCATGAACTAGAAAAAATTCTGACCCCTGTTCCTATGAATGCTATTTTTTTCAACAAGCTATTTCAAGCTAGACTCTTAAATAACACATACACACCATGATCTGCAAAATTGCGTCGTTATCTTTTTCAATCTGCACACACCAGGCCCCATTTCGACGTGGGTAAATCGCAGATATAAACATTATCTCATTTGCAGACCTGCTGCAAAGCTGCTCCTGAACTGCTTAATCTGCAAATGTCTGGCAGGTACGCAAAATCAATTTTTCAGACCGCTTCCAATTCTGTGAATTAGACTGAACAATGCTCTACTTGCTCTTCTACCTAGTTGACCACATGTCCTATACATCTTCATCATTCTTCTAATTGTTTTTTCATCTTGAGCGTACGTTGATACCAAGAAATTGTTTTTCGCTTACAAACTAACTATGCACATATTAAGCAGGTGGAAAATAAAAATTATCGAAACTCTATTATATTCCGTCGGCTAGAATCTTTGCTTCATGTTCACTAAACTTCGTATCTACTCACATCGTGATTATATTTCAAGTACCCATCAATTTGTTTGGTATATATATTGTGATTTTCAAAACTCCCGAAAGAATGAAGTCTATAAAATGGAGCATATTAGTGTCATGTATTTGGATAGCAATTCTCGATCTGGATGTTAGCCTAGGAACCACTCCGTTTTTCCTGTTTCCCACGATGGCTGGATTTCCGATGGGTATTTTTCAAACATTAGGTATCACAACGTTAACTCAATTAATTATTAGTCTAACAATGTTCATGGGGGTTGGCACCTCTCTCTCCTGCATGCTTCTCAATATCAGTTACAGCTTAAAACCTTTTGGTAAACCAAAAAGGACATATCAGCCTTATGCTATCCTAATTTACATTTTCAATTTCACATATTTAATCATCTGTTGTCAAATAATAATCTCCAATGTGCCAGAGCAACTCTCCGCCAAACAGCAAATCTTACATCAGCTTCCCTCAAACCTTCCTGATTACATCTACACCGCTACCATATTTGTCATCTCATTAGAACCTATTTTCCTCGGATATCTAATGACTACAGCTCTTCTCATGCTCATTCTCGAATGCGTTTATTTCATCGTCATGTCATCAACTCCTTTCCAGTCCTCAACAACATCGCCATCATTGCTATATCCTTTCATGGAACCTTAACTACAATCGCTCGTCTTATCGTCTATTCCCCTTATCGAGAATTCGTGTTATCTTTCGTCAAGAAACATACGTTACCAAAAGTTGAAACCAAGACCGGTATTAGTTTATTTGTTATTAGAACCTAATGATAAACATGGCCTAGAAACTGACCTAGGCCACGATGATTAAATTTATTTTTTTGACTCCTAAAAAAGAAAGTGAAATGGTTATTGATGAACCCGTGCAATACACATGAATTGAATTGAAATGTTAAGTGAGTCAAATATTTTCGCGTCGAGACCCGCTATCCGAATCGACCGCGGTGTTTGAGATACTTCTTTGCTCCGCATCACCGGGTTGATAATCGATATCGCGGTCTTCGTTTTCTAACTCGCGATGTGCTCGAAGCTGTTTTTCCAACTCCCATTGTGGACGCATCAAGAAATGGATCACACTGAATTTTTTTTCTTTAGAAAAGATACACTTAAATCAAAACTTACATTTGCCCGAAAAACACAAAAGACTGGAATATACCAGAGACAAAAAAGGAGAAACCAGGCCACCAATTGAGAGTGGCTTTGAATATAGAGTTGAATATTAAAGATGACAAGATTGGGGAGAAGGACATGATGATATTTACAGCGGTTAGGAGACGAGCGGTCTCTTCTTTAGCCACCATTCGGGGGAGGAATGATCGATAGGCTGGTTGCATGCCACCCATGACAATGCCAAATATACAAGCTGAAAAAATAGACAAGTTATAGCATACTTTCAGTTGTCTCTTTCACTCAAACGGCTTAATATGATATCAAAATTAGATTTCAGAGAGATCAATTGAATTACGTGTGCTGGCTGCTAAAATATTCTTTTTTGAAAGCTAGAACTACTTTCAAGCATTACCATATTGGTTCATTACCCCTAAATGGTTCTCATTCATTACCCCTAACTGGTTCTCTCTCCTCTAACTGGTTCTAATGAAAATTGAGCTCGATAAGGGGCCAAGCCACAAAATCCAATCCGGTTAACTAGAACTTGTTTTGTATGCGTTTTACCCAAATTTCACATTCCCAACTCACTATAGAAAATCTCATTAGTCGTGGTTGCAAATGCTATCAAATACGATGTTGCTGCTGAAGCTGCCAATGCTCCGATGATCAATAGTGAATCTTTACCGAGCCAATGAAAACATGTGAGAAGTAAAGGACCTAGAGAAAAATGAATTTCATAAAGACCTATCCCTAATGAGCTTACATAACACCATTCCGATTGATGAGGATATCACTCTGACAACTGAAAAGTACCCGAAGAGCTTGTCATTCCACGCAAAGGGAATACGTTTGACTAGAAGCATAAGTAGTGAAGGATCTGGAAAATTTTCTAATAGTTAATCAACTTATCCACCCATGCTTACCGAATGATAAAAATTCAACAAAAACCAGTAGAACTGTCATACATAAACAAACTCTTGTCCATCCTGGCCGTCTAGCAAATAACACCCCGAAAATATCACCAAAGTATCCTCGAACTGTGTGAATCACCGATGTTTTCCTTTGCGCCACAGATAATTCAGATTCCTCATCAATATCACCCAATTGATTATAATTAAAATCTTCACGTTTTGGAAAATGTGTCTCGCGAACAAAGAAGATTGCATAGATCAAAGCGATTAATGCTAATCCAGCTTCTGAAGAGATTAAGTTTCGAACATGTTGTTGGTAATGCACTTACGAATGAATGCAAGCTTAAAATAACTATGAGCATGTCCATCAACAGAAGTGAGAGCTGGTACACTTATCAGGGAGACCATAGTGCTCCCAATTAGCATGCCGAGTGATTGGATGAATGAAGCTAGTCCAACCCGGAATGGAACAGTTGAAGAGCCCTGGAAAAATTGTCAATTCAGTTCACAAAGAGTTCTTCAATACTCACAGGTTTCAACTTATGTCTACAATCATCCGTAATAATCGTAAGCGCTGTTGAAAACGTGGCACCTGCTCCACCAAACATCGCCATACATATCTCCCCACTAAACGCCCAATAATAAACATTAATCGCCTCATAGGTAAGCGTAGAGATGAGCAAGAAAAAGCTAGTCAAAGTGAACCCGAGAAGAGAAAACAAAAGTGGAGCCTTCCTTCCATGTCGATCAGACCAGTTTCCAACCATTGAACTGGTTATTAGTACCGGGAGACATCCACAAATCTAAAAAAAAAAAAAGAGTTTTGTTGGAGGGGGAATCGGAAGGGTAGCAAAATTAGATACCTGTAACCATATCTTCATACTAGCGATATCTTTCTCGACCTCATCTTGAAGAGTATCGTTGGAACTAGCAATGAGAGCACAGGTATACGTGACATTTTGTGAATATTTTTCCTGCAAAAAGTAAAATTTTAGCACAGTTTTGAAACTGTATTTTTTTTTAGGGTTTTTTGATTTTCATATATAAATAGGTATGTCCCTTTGAATTACGGTTTTTTATGTTTCATTAGATGAGATGGGTATTTTTTTCTGAAAGTACCTTGAATTTTTCAAAGCTTCAGAGATCTATCTAGTTTCAGTCACTTTTAGGTTTTTAACACATAAATTGTCATTTTTCTAAATTTTTGAAACCCATAATATAATAGCTGAAGGTAACTCAAAAATAGAAAAAGCAACCCAAATTTTAGAAAATGCAACCCAAATTTTAGAAAAAGCAACCCAAAAAGAGAAAAAGCAACCCAAATTTTAGAAAATGCAACCCAAATTTTAGAAAAAGCAACCCAAATTTTAGAAAAAGCAACCCAAATTTTAGAAAAAGCAACCCAAATTTCACAAAAAAAACCCCCCAAATTTCAGAACCGGCTCCAAAAAACGGGCTTGAAATTGAAATTTGCTCAAACGGACCTGAACACAGACATAAAATAACCGCAAAATTCTTAGAATTTCACCTGGTCTATTATAGGGGCTTAATTGAAAAATTTTTGGTCCAAATAGTGGGTCCACTGTGATCCGTACAAAATCTAAATCGCTTAATTTGTTTTCTTTTTTTTTTTTGAAATATGCACTTTCCTCATCTCATTCCTAATGTTTGATGCGCATACATTCTCCAAAAAAAAACAAAAATACATCAATTTTTGAACCTGATGTCTCATTGTCCCCCTTGGAAACGTTTTCAACAAATAAAATTTTCAACAAATAATTTTCAACAAATAACAAATTTTTAGTATTCTTCAATGATATAACAATACCTGATTTTGACTAGCAATTTCGACACATCTAGCCCAATATGTGAAAAGAGAAGACGTATTAGTCATCAATCCAACACAGCATGTTATCAGAAATAGGACAGGTTCCACGTTTATTGAGCAACTGGAAAGATTTTTTGGTTTTTAATTTCAAGATGTCTGAAGGGGAATCTTACCATGCTGCACTTCTGTCTCGAATTCCATAAAGTGTAGATCTCCTTCGGGTGTTCTGAAAAGACAAATATCAGAAATCGATTCCCATATCTCAAAAGGTCAAACATCATCAATCTTCTCCTCAATCTCAAACTGTTGCATGACGTCTTGTTACTATGCCAACAGCCTCATAATGAACAAAGTTCCCATCAGTTTTTGTTGCAATTTTAACTCTAAAAAATTATCCAAAAAAAAATAGAGCAAATATGATTGGATGATGAGTCAGACCACTAAAAAACAAATATTTTGTTTTAGTAAATAAAACCGAAATGGCACAAAAAACGTTGCTCTATGACCAAAGGGCATCCCGCTGCTCCGCCCATTTCCGATCATGCGGTGAGAAATATGGTTTTTCAACAAAAAAAAAAAACTTTTCCAACATTTTTCCTACTCTTATCGGGAAGAAGAATTGAATGTTTACGTTTTTCAAAAGTATAGTTTTGCGTCGTTAATACATCATGATCAAACAATTTGTGATGTTTCAAAATACGACTCTGATTTTGGGACCTATTTTTCCGTACCAGAAAATCCCAAGAACACTCTGTAATTATTTTCAAAAATGCATAAAACTACAGTAATCTTGAGTAGAATCTGTACTACAAAAATAACAAAATCCTAATTTTAGATGCTTCTTTTAATTGAAAAAAAGTCATTTTCTGCACTTTTGTAAATGTTATTTTTAGGCTGATCTAAACAATATTTATATATTTATAGATCTATGCACTCTGCAAAGAATAAAAAAAAATTCGCAAAAAATAGGGATGTTCACATTTTTTATTTAAAAAAAACAACTTCTTGAGGGCGATGAAGTTCGATAGCTGTGGGTTTAGAAAAGGAGCTCTTAAAATGTGTCAAAACTAGGAAAACAAAATTCCGATCAAGTTTCGAAGTTGTTTTGAACTAGGATTCTATTGAATCGGGTCCAGTGTTGTAATCAGGCTCATACTGAAAAGATATCGAAACGTTTTAAAAATCTGAAGATTTCTTTTGCAACTTCTGAAGGTTGGAACCAAGTTCAAAAATAATCCTTGAAGTATTTCTCGAACTCGGAGCTGTTTTTCCAAAATCAACGCATCATTTTTTGCAAAATTTAAAATTTTATCGGGTTCGAAATTTTTTAAAAAAGACTTCACAATATTTCCAGACGTCTCCAGAATGCTATGAAGGTTTTTGGAAGTTTCCAGAGACTCCCAGAAGTCTCCTGAAGATTCTAGAAATTTTCAGAAGTCTTCTGAAGGCTTCAAAAATGTTCAGAAGTCTCCGGAAGCCTCTGAATCTCAGATCTTGTTTAAAAACAATATGAATCTCCAGAAGTCACGAGAAGTCTTCAGAAGGCTTGAAAACTTCAGAAGGTCTAGAAAATTTTTTAGTAATAAGTTTTTAGATATTCATATTTTTGACCTGAGTTTTGACAAAGAAATGATAAATTTCGTGCTCAAAAATTGTCCGAAATCAATTTTCAAAATTTTTCAAAAAATTGGAGCTGGGCCTCTTTCTAAAAGCCCAATTCTGTTTGAGATCGAGAAAATCACCAACAACTTCAAACCAACCTCGGCAAATCTGGTATCATCCGTCACTACCGACATAGAAATATCAGACTGCGGCACCGTATGCTCCGAGTCATATCTACGCCTTACCGGATGCACCGGTGCTATAGTATATCCATCATCCATTATTGACACATCTGGAAAACGTTCAATAAAAAATATATAATAATATGTATGGGGGAAAAGGTGGGGTGGGTGGGTGGCAGCATGATAAATACTGTAGTGTTGACCTCTCCTTATCGCCAACAAGAAAATTCAAACGTTTCTACTGTTATCATCTAGTTTCCAGAAGAGGAGTACTGTTTTTTCTCTCTCGTTTGCAAAATATATAAAAAAAAAATCAATTTTTATGTAAATATAAATAAGGGAAGAACTGCCAGCTGACATTTCCTTGTTTAGATGTAGCGAGATAGTGTACAAGAATGCGGAGACGCAGACAACGGTCAAGGGTGTCACATGTGAAGATGTGGAGACGCAGAGAAATAAACAATTAGAAAACAAGTTCTTTGCCTGTAAACTTGTAAATAAGGTCTTGAAGCGAACCATATTGACCTCAGACCCTTTTTTAAATAAAAAGTAATACATATTTACATCAAAAAATTGTTTCAAACTGATAACTTCTTATCAGTCAAAAGGTCTGACAAAAAAACCATGACTTCGACACGAAAAACTTTTATTTTAGGTTTCTTAAAACAATCACTACAACAGAAGAAAAAAAAACATCACAAGTTTAAAGTTATTTTTGGATTTGGGCCCGACTTTAAGAAATACCAAAATAAATAAATAGAAGGAAGAGAAATAAAGCGAAAACTGAACCGGGGATTTAGAATTCGATGTAGATGTGATAGTTAGTGGTGAGAAGAGCCTCTGGTTTACGGATTGTCAACTCTTGTGAATCGCGGTTATAGGAGAACTCGAGTGATTGCACTGGGTCGGAGACACGGGTGATCTGAAAATAGGTTATGAATTAGTTTATCAGGCTATTTTTTGGTAATTAGTTTTCCAGGTTTATATAGAATTTTTTTTCATCTAATAAAATCGCATTTCACAATCAATCATAGTTAGAAAAAGTAATATATCTAGAATTTTTTCCGAAAAAGTGTTTGTTTTTTTTTCTTTTAGTTTAAAAAGTTTACGGTTTCACTGCGAAGTGAATGCACAGAGCAATAGATGTCATGGTTAGCATTCGACAGCATCATAGAAAATGTCTTACCTCAATTTTCTTTGGCGATTTTGCGACTCCTCTCACAATAACCCTCTCGATCCAATTTTTCGCTTCCCACTTTCCACCAATATGTTCTCCCGAAATCTTGGCTTTTTGACCATTTTCAGTTGTGTAGTTGAATTTGGCTCTAACAAATTTCTCGTTCTTATAGTCATGTGTTTGACCATCATCCAAATACACTTGACCATCCGCATTTCCATCAGCATTAAGAGCAACGAACAATGTCAACGGATCGTCTCTCATCAAAGGCGCAGCTCGTCGAACTCGTTGCCATGTTGGGATGATACTTCCACCTCTTTGGAAGACTGGTACTTTGTCGATAGGGGCGTCGAAATATCCGGCTTTCACCTCATTTCCATTTACCCAATCATACCATTTTTCAGTGGCCGGAAGATTGACTTGAACATTGTATGTGTCTTTTTCGACAACAGCTCTGACCAACAAATTCGATCCAACCATCCATTGTTTTTGCTCTTCGAGAATGGAATCATCATTTTCGAATTCATAGAATACTGGTCGCATTGGTGGAAGTCCATTCGAAGCATGCTCCTGGAAAAATTTGTATTCACGTAATAAATAAATTTAGGAATAGTCAACAACAATTTTTTTTCTGTTTCAAACTATAGACAAAAAGGAAAGATGAAGAAAACTTTTGTAGCTCTTTCAAAGTTGATTTTCAATAACTATTTGGAATTTATATTTGATGCTGACTAAAGCACAAACTATAAATTCCGCCTGAAACTTCCAACATACCTCGAACAAAGTGTACCAGTATGGCAACAAGGCATATCTAGCCTTCAATGCTGATCTTATGATATTGCTCGTCTGCTCTGAGAACAACCACGGCTCTCTACGTCTAGTGTCAATATGAGCGTGTCCTCTGAAGAAAGGTTGATACGCCGCCGCCTGATACCATCTCGTCAACAATTGTTCATCAGGACTTCCGAAAAATCCACCAACATCAGCGCCAACAAATGGAATTCCAGCAATAGAGAGGGACAAAGTCATCGGGACGGTGATTTCCAAATGACCCCAGTCGGCAGTATTGTCACCTGTCCAAATGGCAGCAGTTCGTTGAGTTCCGATGAAGCCGGATCGGGAGAGGATGAACGGTCTATCACGACCATTTGTTCGGGCGAGAAGACCATCAAAGGTTGCAGAATGATACATCAAACCATACATGTTATGCACTTCACGATGTTCAATTCCTCCATAATGGATAGCATCTCTGTCCATTGAAATTTCTGGACCGGAGAACACCTAGAAGATTAATTTCGTGAAGGAATAATATTTAGAAAATTTTCTCACCGATGGCTCATTCATATCATTCCAAATGAACAAATTTTCCGAAGATCCAACATATCTCTCAAAACTGAATTGATCCTTCCAATAGCTTCGTGTCTCTGGATGCCAGAAATCTAAATATTCACTGGTTCCAGGCCAACAATGTCCTTCGTAATCAGTGACTCCATCAGCTTTTTTCACATAAAGACCCTTATCCTTGGCATCTTTATAGACATAGTAACCATCATCTTTCTTGATATGAGGATCGACGATTGTCACCATTTTGCGACCTTTGGCAGCAACTTTGTTGATCATTTCAGTTGGATGCGCAAACTTATATTTATCCCATGTGAAATACTTTTTCCCGTCGGTGTGCTCAATATCTAACCAGATGACATCCATCGGCATGTCATGCTCATCAAATCCTTGATTGACTTGCTCAACATCTTGCTCATCATTGTAATTCCATCGACATTGATGATAACCAATCGAGAACAATGGTGGAAGTGGTGTAGTTCCGGCAATCTTTGAGTTTTGTCGTTGAACATCGCGAACTGATGGACCAACGAAGAAAAAGATGTCAACAAGACCACTTTCAGACATAAAATGAGCATCGAAATGTGGAACATTGTCAGAACCACCAGTGACGGAATCGTACATTTTTCCGAATAGACCACGAGATGTGACGGAGGATTGGGTGTCGACCCAAGTTTCAGCCGCATTGAACCTGGAACAAATAGTTTTATGAGAGATGTTGATGATTTTTTTGATGTTTAACAGTAAATTTTTTGAGAAGTAACTGGTGATTTTTGATAAAACGCTCATTATTTATGATTCTAATGACAGGTATTTCGCAATCAGTTTTTTCTGCAAAATATTTTGCAAGTTGTGAGAAAAAGTTTTTTCTTAGCTCTCTTCCATTCTTTCTACATGTTTTCTAGTTTTCTTATGCAAACAAAATCCTCACCATAACGCACCAATCGATCGATTTGCTCTGTGTGCCAAGATGTATGGTACAGCAACATACAACGCCATAGGATTGTTGAGCTCATACTCAAACACATCCAAGTTGTAAAGCCGATATGGATCGGTATTTCCAACAGTATTTTTGAGAGCGAAAGCGTCAGCGTGTTCTGGGAGACCATATGCGGTTTTGAAGTTGACGAATGAGACGTCTACCTGAAAAAAATTGATTCATTATTTTTTTAAAGTTTTCAACAAGAATGAGAAAAACTCACTCCAACACTGCTTGAACCGTATGGTTTGCTATCTCTGAAGGATTTGAATGATTCCTCCCAGAATCCTTCCGGATATTCTTTGCCTTCTTCTTTTGTTCGGAATTCTTCGACTTTGAGTTTTCCATCGCGGTTGACTTGTGCGACAAGTTCTCCAAATTCATTGAAAATGCTGACAAGGAATGGTTTATAGTTGACAACGGCTTTTACTTTTCCATCGCCGCCTACGATTGTTGATTCGCTTGCAGCATTGTTAACCGATTTGAAGGAAAGTGGTTCGGGTGCTTGAGCAAATGCTGGAGTTGGAATGTATCGCTTTCGAATCGCTGTTTCAGTTTCGTCGATTTGAACGCGAAGTGTTGAATCTGTCAAGCCGGAAATTGTCAACTTCAATGCGTTATCCGGGTTTTGTAATTTGGCGATGAATTCAGAACCATGACTAGAGATTGTGTTAGAAAGCAATTCGTATCCAGTATCCTTCACGTTGCGATGCCTCTTGCAAAAACTCGATTGATCACAAGTCTTGAAATCCTCTCGTTTCACCATTTCAACTGCTCCTGCTAGTAATAATACCACAAGTGACAAACAGGTTCCGGCAGCCATATCTGCAAAATTTGAAATTAACAAGAACGGACGGTTTTTTCGAGGTTACGCAACAAAAAAAGGTTAACAAAAAAGCATTACAAAAAAATAAATAAAAGTACGAGTTGGCGTGCTAGGACCATAAGTCGAAACATATTGCTCCTTCAAAATTTTCTATGAAAAAGTACGGTTTTTTCAAAGGCACACAACGATTTTGAAAACGGTCTTGACGCAGAGAAACGTACTTTTATTTATTTTTCGTTATAGTTGGAAAAATGATTTTTTTTTCATGACAAAAAACACTAATATTCACATACTTTTAGCTGACGTTGTATTATTATCTATATTTGAACCAACAAGCGCTGACCGGTGGAGCGAAATTGCATTGTTTGCCTAACAACCGTGGTTGACATAGAGGTTTGCGATTTTCACATTTTACGAAACAAAAAAAACAACCATGGTTTCTTTTGAATTAAAAAAAAAGTCAAAAGAACAAATGTCCAAAAATCGAAAAAAATAGTCTTATTAATGGGAATGATTTGAACATAGTTTTCTATGTTAAAAAAGATAAAAATATCATGTGTACTTTTGATGACAAACATAGTAATAGAAGACGGTTCTTAGTGTTGTGTGCTATGTAAAGAGAATTCTCAAGCTAAATAGCACATTGATTATTATTAATTTGTCATAAAATTATCGTATTGAAGGGGTTTTTTCGTTAAAAAAAAAGAACGAACACATGCGAGAAATTGTTCCAAATAAAAAAATGTTAATGGGCGTGGCGGTGCTTAAAATTAGCCGCTCGTTATTGAAAATTGTTGTATTGCGTGTTTCAAAAAAGTTAGTCTGAGGTTTAGGTTGATTTTTTTCGAAAAGATTCTTTTAAATGTAGGAATATTCGTTAAAATTCTAGAACAAAGCGCTTTCCTGGAAGCAATAGACCCTCCGATGTTGATTTTGTGTTTTTTGAAAGCCTTAGCGGTTCCTTGTGAACTTTTCCATTCTTACTAATCAATCAAAATCTAATCCATCGTTTTCCCTCGGTTTCCTTCTCTTTACAAACATACACCGAAATACTGCAGCAAGCAAAAAACGAACGTATATATACACATTTTCATTTATATAGCACACACTCATTCACTCACCCGATCAATTCCTCGGTTGTCTCTGCGTCTCTTCAGCCCAATCTACAGTATGCTAGAAGACCTGCGAATCACCAACATGTGCTGCTATATAAAACGAGGCGATTTTCGTCATTTCTCCTCTCTGTAGTCCATCTATTTTTCCTGCCGTCTCCTCCTTTTTATCTCTAACTACTCTCTCAATCACTGTGCTACTCCCCTGCTTCTCTAGTTTATCAATCGGGTTTTTTGGATGGATGCCAATACAGCGTCGCAATTTGCGGTACCAATGTTACCAAGTTTTGGAGGCGGAGGAAATTGTTCGTTTTTTATTGCCTTTAAAAAAACAGTGATACAAATCAACAGACCACAGTGAAACAAATATGTTTTCGAAACAATTAAAAATTCAAATTTATTCACTATGATCTTATGCTTATTAATGTCACGCATAGCTATGAAAACTTGACTAGTTTTTGCTCTCAAAACTACAATTATTAAAATAAATCAGATTTAAATTAAAAATCTGACCTGCGGCAAAATTTAAAATTTTTTAAAGCATATAAAAATCTACAGCAAATGTGTTATCAACAGAAATCAGTTATTGACTTGAAATACGTAAGAAATGTGGTGTGGTTCTGCAAACATCAAAACTCATGGGCTATTAACTGATTGAAATCTCAAAGTTCTGAATGAAAAGAGCGTTTTACGTGATTCTAATGATTAAAAAAAAAACTTCAGAATTCGATTGGACAAAGTTGCAAAAACTGAGTTTAGGCACAATAGGTCACAAAATCTCTTACAAACAGTGAGATGATTCGTTATTTTAACAAAAAGCTTTTTAAAAATCACGAATTGGCTCCTTGAATCATGACATTTTAAAGTATCAAAGTTTTTTTTTTGACTGTCATGTTTGAAAAATCTCCCAAACCAAATAATTCGCAAAATTATAACAATCTCCATTTGAAAATCGATTCAAAGCCAATTTTCAGCTGTCACAAACAGAGTAATGATGCCAATGGCGTCAACTTCTTCATCTTCGGTGCATTTCGCAGTTCCTAATGGCTCCGTTTCGCAACAGCAACAACAACAACAACAGCAACAAGCCGGTGTTATTAGACGCAGAAGATTCAGCACGGCGAAGATTCAACCGGTAAACTTGAAAATTTCTTATATCATAAAATATAATTTGTCAATATTCAGACGCGTATCAAAAAAGTAATGCAATCTGATGAGGAGATTGGTCGAATGGTTCAATCGGTACCTGTTAGTATTGGAAGAGCTATGGAGCATTTTGCTGAGAAGTTTCTGCAAGCCTCAGCTGATGCGACGCAGTTTACAAACTCGAAAACGTTGACACCGCAGCATATGTAAGTTCTGTCCTATGAAAAGTGCTTGTTGCGCAGAAAATGATCAAAAACGTTGAAAATCTTGAAATATTAGTCATATTTGAGCTGGAAATCTCAGATTTTATCTAAAATATAATTATTATACGTTTCCAAGTTTTCCAGCTGCTATATGTATTTACAAAATTAATCGTTCAGGAAACAAGCAATGCTTTGTAATCCGCATTTCGCCTTCCTCGAAACTGTCCTCAAAGATATCACCATTCCACAAGGAGTTGCTGAAGTAGCTACGTCACGCGTTGCCATTTCACAACAGCATTTGCAAGAACAACAGAATAACGAGATGGCTAATGCAATTCTGGCAAATACGCAACTACAATTCCAACAGCAATACGGTAAGAATTCCGAATTTCAGTTCAACCCTATGAAAATCGTCTTTTTCAGAGCATATGCACACGAATGGTAATGGAATGTATCAGATGCAAGAAATGCCACTGACCCCAACAACTCAACTTGTAAGTTTTTTTTCTATTATCTTCAATTTTCGCAAAAAACTGTTTTCAAGTAATAAATCAAAAATGTTTTTTGCAATTATCCCAAAACAGGAAACTTTCTTTCTTATCAGTATACAGAAAAAAGATTATTTAATCAATTCTGACCTACCTTAAAAATGTGTATTGAAAGAATTATCTTGTGAATATGATAATTTGACGAAAGTTTTCTTGCACTCCAATTGAAGAGCAAAAGTATGCTCATCAATATTGATTTATTTTCATAAAAAATGAAAAGAAAATTATCCACAGTGTTAAAAAAATTGATTACGGGAATCATGCTCATTCAGCTCCGAAAAAGCTTCCGGTGTTCTGCTGGTCGAAGAAAATGATCAAATTTGATGCGTCTTCAGAGAAACTCAGAATTTTTCCATGCTAATATTCATACCTTCCAATTTATTCCATACAGAACTACACAAAAAACCTGGTTAATAAACGCTATTTCTAGTGTAATAAGATAAGTAAAAAACGATTATAACATCAACAATCAGGATAAACTAATTTTAAGCTTATAGAACTATTAGGCAAGAAAACAAGCTGTTTTCTAATTGACCCCTAGAGAAATAGTGATTATCAATAGGGCACGTGTTTATCATCGAATGTTTTCCTACTTCTTTTTAAAAACTTTTTCTACATGAAGTTACTGTAGTCATATTTTTCTCCACCGTCAACATGTTATCAACAGTAATTTATAGTTTTTTAGGCAAACGAAATGATGGATATGCTGAAAGGTGGACACCCGCTTCAAAACTCGCAAATATCTGGACTACCTCAAAAGCTGCAAAACGGTATCAAAAGACCGTCGGTTGATTCTGGAAATGATGAGGATAAACGAAGAAGGGGACGACCAAAGAAGAAGAAGCCTGAAAAGTAAATATTTAGTTTTTAGAAAGTATTTTAAATTGAAGATCATCGCTTGACGCAGAAAATGAAACGGGTCTTGGTGCAAAGAAAAAGTATTCGTTTGAACTTCGAAATGTAAAATCGCAAAGCATTTAGTGTCAAGATCCGTTCCAGTTTTTGGAAATTGTTAGGAGAAATTTCGCTCAAAACAACAACAAAGTTTACCGCAAAGTTGCGACACATTGCATTTTCGCAGTTAGATCGCAATCCTTGTGATATGAAACATGCGCAATTTCGCCGAATTTTTCGAGGTCCTTCAATTTTGTGCGCTGAAACTTCTTCATAACATTCCTAGTATTCCATTTGTTTCAGAGACAGATGCATTGATGATGATCTCTTTGAAGAGGCTTCAATGAACATTGCAAAGGAAGACAAAGATCGAGAATTGATGCCTCCACCATCACTTTCCGGATTCTTACCGTCATAGGCACCTATTTATGATATCTCACGACAAATACAACAACAACAGCACTATAATTGGTCTCGCAATGATCTATCTTTCATAATTTCTTAATTTGACACTATGCCCATTTTTCATGTCTTCAACGGGTTCTTGAAGCCGTTCTTTATTTTTTGTAGCATATAAACTGTATTGATTTTTTTTAAACTTTAATTGTATGATCAAATGTCATCTTCCAGAATCTTGTTAGCGGTTAATGTCATAACTTCCACTTGTTGATTGGTTTCCTGAATAATTATTAATTTTATTATATTCTTATGATTTTTAATATCCCGAATACCTTCAAGAATTGCTCAGGTGTCAATTTCGCCTTAGTTGGATCGAAGTCCTGCTCGAAGGTTTTTAGCAACTTCCGAGCTGTGGAAATGTATCCAGTCCATTTTTGAAAGAAAAAGAAGGATGACTGAAAATGAACACGAAAAGTTGCACGAAAAATTTTGAACTTACATCACTCGCTTTATCATGAGTTCCATTTTTCACCATATCACCAAATGCTTTCTCCTATAAGAAATCATAATTCAAAATTCGGATCAAAAAACTGACCAATTTTTTAGCTTCGGTTTCCTGAACATAATGAATCGCTCGATTTTGATGATCAATTGGAAGATTTCGAGACAAGTGGATTAATATAAAAATTGTTGGGACTAGGAAAAATACAATTGTAAGAATTATCAAGCTCACTTCCTGAAAATATCCTGTATTTCTGGAAATATAGCATAAGAACTCACAACTTTGATCTTCAGAGCATCTGGTGTCTCCTCATTTTCATAAGTTCGGGCGATAACATCTTCCAGTGGTAAATCATTCTCATTGTTAAAGTAGATGACAGTGATCGGCGGTTGACAAAAAATCGGAGAACTGGAAAGATTTTAAGATTGGTGAAGGTTTGAAGTTTAGTTATTTACATGAGAAGAATTACGGGAAGAAGGAATCGAAACATTGGATTGAATTTTAGAAATGATGCGTTTCGAAAATTGTTCCGGGAGTGAAATACGTCACGTTTATATTTGAGAAGTTGAATTTTACTGACTTATTTCAGGAACGAGTTTCAGCTTAAGGAAAGGATTATTCATTTGTAACAAGTTTTGTCTTTCAGCTGCTCAATTTTGAGCTAATGAGCTAGCTCAGATTATTGTCCTGCTCTTTTTGAGCAGCTCCCTCGTTCAATAATTTCTGCGCTCAAAATGCTTAATTAAAAATGATGAATTCCAGATGACTTGTAGCGGGTTATTCAGAGATACTTCTAACGTTTGATGTTCAGCTCGAGATGACACTCTCACCCTGCTCTGGCTGGAAATAGGTTTAAAATTAACATTTATTCAGGAATCAACTCATAGAGCTCATTAGCTGAGTTGCTCAAAAGTGAGCAGGAAAAATAATCGAACTTCTGAGCAAGTTTAACGAGCATAAAATCGAGCTGCTGTTATCAGATTACGTGATATTTACTATCTCGGCTCAAAATAGTCAGTTTGGCCTCAAGTTTTGCATAGTGCTCCAATATTGGCCAATATATATAATCAATGTGCTCCAGTTTTTGTAGGACTAGATGGGGAAAAATAAAATCTTGAAAATCTTTTCTAAAAGTTCTCATTTTTTGAAAATATAATTTTTTCGTGGAAATTTTAGTAAATTTTTTTTATGACCAAAGTGTACTTCTAGGTTGGTAGAAATATTTCCCAAACTGATAAGAATTGTTGTCTGGAAACACAGTAAATATTCTGAACTTGACAGAAGATAATGTGAAGAAAACACAATTTTTTTCTCGCTTTCGACATTGTTAGTACAATTTATAGAGGTATATCAAACTGTGAAATCAAAATTTTAAATTGGAACCAATTCGGAGCTCTGGGAGCCGTATCTGATTTATGCACCCGATTCAGAATGAACTCACTAACACTGAAAACCTCTATTCCCAACAGTTGGCATTGATCTATATCAATTACAGTATACCTTACCCTCTTTCTCTCTCCTCGAAATAAGGTCATTAAAAACCCAATATAAACTCCAACGTCACACTAGAAAATTCCATCATTGTCATTAAAAAGTCGTTAATCACCTTATCATTTTTGCGTATATGTTTTGTGGCCTTCTAAATAAAATAGGTGGGGCTCTAAAAATATCAATGACCTTAGGACCTATTAGCCAGAAATGTGAAACTAAGCTCTTTTCTTTGGAATCCCTGAAAGTCGCTAACAATATCATATTGAAAGATATGAAATTTATTGCAAAACAAGTTTCACACAAAATCATTGTTATTCAAATTAGGACCTTTTTCTCTATATAAACATCAAAAAATGGTATATTTTTTCTTCAATCATGATTCTCACATTTTTACTTTTCTTCATCATTCACACGTTTTTGTACTCAAATGTCAATTCTCAAACATACTGTGCTATGGAAGATGTAAGTCTTGAAGCGAAGTAAATAGATCGTGATCCTTTGATCTTGATCAGGCCCTCTTCTCAGTTGGTACATACGAATGTCCTGATGGTTATACCCAAGTGACGAGGACTAAAGGTCAATATTGTTTGAAAGTAGTGGCCGATGCGGGGATAACTGTGTTTGATGCTGTATCAGCATGTCAACTCGAGAATTCGACATTGGCCAGTATTGAGAATAGCGATGAGGCCAGTCTGATCTATGAGTTGTCGCAAATCGCGACAACAACGTTGGGATATGTGTGGATTGGTGCGAGTCGATTGGCGGCGTGTTATGGTGCAGACTATGATGACACTGCGGCGTGTACACCATTGGTGGGTCTGAAACTGTAATGAGGTCTAGAGAGATCCTGAGTCAGACCTGAGTTACTTCAGCTGATGTTATCGGCCAATTTCAGACAACTTTATTTATGAGAAAATGTCATTAACTTTTGATAATCAGGAGAAGCTGTTTTTTAACAAAATTGACATAATTAATGAGACTGCTTGAAATCGAGCTCAAAATAGCATAGTATAAGAAAAGTCCAATAACGAGAAAAGGTAGATTTCTAAAGTTCACCACGGTACAACTCAAACATCAATCTGTAATATCACAAACAATGACATACTTTATGAGTTGAACCGGGACTTTAATTTGGGACATTTCCAAAATAACCAAAAAATATTATAAGTTCCTTAGAAGGACTGAAACACGAAAAATTTATATATAGATCCTAACTTTTATTTTAGAAATCGGGATTGTTTCGGGAGTTATAGGTTTGACGTGGGTTTCAGACGATTCGGCCTATTCTAAGGTCTAAAACAGGCCTACTCGAGAACCGTTTTCAGTGACTAAGCCCAGTTTTGATCACCTGGCTTGGGCTTGATTCGAGGACTTCGGAATCTTCTCCATCTGTTTGAATATTTCCTCGATTTAAGGTCTGAAAAGGGATTAAATTTAGACCGTTTTTTTCAATGAAATTCTCCGAAAATATTTCTAGATAACTTTCCGAAATTTGTGTTCATCGAACCCGGTTCTGACCAAGTTCTGATCGTATTGAACCCCAGCCGGCCGACCGGTTGACTCAAAAAATCATCATTTTTCTTTTGTTTTTCATGTTATCTATTCAACATGACAAGAACTTATCAATATTGTGATAAACTTTTAGACAATTTTGTTTCATCCAGCGAATGATTTATATGTGCACATTACATATATAAATATCGATCACATTTTCACGGTTCAGGCTACCGCCTCATTCCGATGGACCGATGGTTTTGTGACTGGAACTGATGGATTTGTATGGTATGCAACACCGGATAACACTGAGTAAGATTAGGAACCTTTAAAAAAATCAATAATGATTTTCAGTAGTATTGAAAATTGTGTTGGTATGTCGACAGGGACAACTACAGGGATAACAGCTACTGCAGCAACTCTGGATACAATTGCGTGTGACATCACCACAGCCATTTCATATGCTTGTGGACAACCAGCAACTCTTGTAACTTGTAATTGTACTTCTTCCTAAATGAACGTTCATTTCTAAAGGTGTCAAAAGTAATCCTCTTATTCAAAAAAAATCATCTCTTCAAAAAAACATTTTTGTTCGGGGCGGAGCTCTCTTCTTCATTCCCAAAGAGCATGATTTTATAATGATAATGATAAACATTGTCATCTAAACATGGTTTCACCGAGTGATCGTCCTCCAATCATCTCAACCTTTTCGGTTAGTTCAAAATCTTTATCATTAAGGTTGATGATTTTTCTGTAGCCTCCTGAGGATGCGTGGGGTGCGGATTTGGAAAAGCGAAGAACATCGTTTGTCAAACGAGAATATTCATTGTTCACAAAGTGTGTTGCCGAGTTTTTGGGCGATTTGACTTTTGTTTTTGTTGGTGAGTTTGGGTGCAATTATGAGTGGTTCACAGAGGTGCCGGGTTACTGTAGTTTCAGTTTTCGTATTTGAAAATAAGCTTTCCGGAATCATGAAACCATGTTCGACAGGGTAGTTTTACACGAAGAATTTGACTTTGACATTGAAAATGAACTCAAACTCCATTCTCAGAAGAAAAGTTTATAGATTGCAAAAAAAATGTCAACAAAAACATGAAAATTAATGAAATTTGGGTAAAAAACAATTTTGCAGATTTTTCGTATTTTCGGTATTTTGGTTCACATTTTTTCCGAAGTTGTCTCATTTCAACTGTGTAGAGCTAGTTCATAACTGTCAATATTTTTTGATTAAAACTGAAAAAATTCGGTCCCAAATGTTCAGATTTTTGAAATCACCTGAAGAAACTAAAATGCTCGTTACAGAACCATTTTTTTTAAATGGGTATGCCCAATCGGACTTTAAAAAAATTTTTAAAAATCAATTTTATATTTTAAAAATTTATTTTTCGACAATAGAAATCTCCTAAGCTGTTGACCAAGCATAAAATGTCTGACCAATGAATTGAACATTTTTCTTTCAATCTTTAAATCAGATGTTCAATGCTAACAAGTAGGTTGAATCCAGGAAGGTTGAATCCAGGAACATGCCCAACTTTTCCATCCGACATTGTTCAAGAAAACATTTTATGCATTTCAAAAAAGAAATTGAAGTTCAGTTTAAACCTTTTAAACGCGTGAATCTAATTTTTGACATTGATAGCTTTGCTAAAACTCGTCTGACGCCAGATAATATTCACATTCTGCTCAATGGAGCTCACTGATGTTTTATCTTATCTCACACTTTGAGCATAAGTTGAATTTGTAGTACGCAATTAATCCATCTTGAAATGGTGCTCAAATTTGACTCGTTCCCTAGGTTTTTACCAAATTCTACTGATAATATAAGTCTAGGTTTCGAACATTTTCGTTCTTTATGATTCAACTACACTGACCTCTTTAACTCGATTGAAATAACAGAGAACTTGATCAGATACATCAATGCTATTTTTTATCACCTACAGTACACCTCCGATTTCATGAATATTTTCTAGGTGTTATGCAAGCTCTTCCTGGAAATGACGGAATCACTCACGCCGCTCTTGCTCACGGGTTCACAATCTTCATTCTCGTCACCGCCTTCGGTCATATCAGGTTGGTGTTATTTTTAGTACATAAACACATGAAAATTAAATATTGACACAAATGGATGGGTGCATAATGTCTTATCGCTAATAATAATAACCAAAAGTCGTAAATTTTACAACCTTGAAATTTTCCTGTTTCATGCGTGGCAGGCGTACTAATTTTAATTGCCAACACATGTACAGGGAAAATAGAAAATCAACTCCAAAGTTTCTTGTTTTCAGCGGTGGACACTTCAATCCAGCAGTTTCATGGGCGATCGCTGGTGCTGGTAAGATGCCAGTTCTGCATCTCCCATTCTACGTGGCTTCTCAACTTCTTGGTGGAACATGTGGCGCATTTTTGGCGGCCGCCATTCTTTCGAACAGTCAATTGGCGTCGATTGGAGCTGGTGCAACGTTGTTGAGCGATGGTACTCAATGGTGGCAAGGACTGATCTCGGAGGCGGTTGTCACTTATCTTCTTGTTCATACTATTTTGATCAGTGCGGTCGATACAGATACTGTTACTTTGGCTCCATTGGCTATTGGACTCACTTTGTCGATTGATATTTTTGCGACGTAGGTTTATGCAGAGATATCAGGGTTCCACAGACTTTTTCACCTATGTCCTGTTTTGGCCTGTCATGGTAACTTTCTCTATCTTTTTAAGAGTCCTGGTGGTAATTTTCAGGCCTTGTTAGGCCTTGTTTTGGCCAGTCATTGGTCCGGTTTTTCATTTCTTTGTCTTGGGGTTCTGTTTCTGTTTACCATAGGATCTTTTTCTGCCTGTCCGGGGGTTTTTTTTTTAAATTCTAACCTGGGCCCTGTCTTGGGTCCTCTTTTGACATGTTTTAGATCCTCTTTTGACCTGTTCTAGGCCCTGTTCTGACACGTTTCAGGCCTTTTTGACTCGTTAAGGGTATTGGTCCGGTCTGTTAAGGGCCTTGTTCTGACAGGGTTTAGGCCCGGTTCAAACTAGTTAAGGATCCTTGTCTGGTTTGTTTAGGGCCGTGTTTGGACTGGTCCAGAGTTCATGAGATTTTCTTCACCATCAACTAGGATTAGAAATCCGAATTTATCTAGAATCTAGAATAGACAATTAATGAGATTTTGCTGTTTTCGAGCAAATCATAGAGTTTTACGGTGTTCCTGTTCACAGAAATCACGAAACAAGATGGAAACAGTTTAAAATAATCGTTACGTGAACTTATTTCAGTCATTTCAAAAATCCGGAATCACGAAAATTTTTTCTTTAAAACTCCTGTAGTCTCAGATTTAGAGCCCTGTTTTATAAAGTGTGCTCAATTCTCATTTTCAGCGGAGCAATCACCGGAGCCTCAATGAACCCAGCTAGATCTTTGGGTCCAAACATCGTTGCCAGCGCTTTACTTCCAAATCTTCAAGTTTGGAACTATCACTACATTTATTGGGCTGGACCACTTCTCGGTTCAACAATTGCCCTATGCATTTATCGGTAACTTTTCCCAGCAAAAAATGATCGAAAAAAAATATTAAAATATTTTTCAGATTATTCGAAGCACGTGAAGACCGGATAGTCTCATAATTTTTTAAAACAAAAGTCATTTCTTTATTTGTCCAATAATTTGTCTAGTTAATAAATGTCGTCCAGTAGTAACAGTACAATTTCACTATCTTCAACTCAAGCCGAAACTCCAAAACCGATTCAATGGATGTTCGGATTATCACCCATTTCATCAACAACCTCATCGAGTCGAAGATGTTGTCGCATTTGTCAAATGTCTGACGATGGGGCGGATATGGTTAGACCGTGTGATTGTATGGGTACGGTAGGAGATGTGCATGTCGCATGTCTGACAAAGTGGGTCAATATGTCGGGGAAGAAGGATTGTGAGATATGTAAGGCGACGTATGCGAAGAGTGGCGAGGTTTTCAAACCGATTAAGCAATGGACAAAACCGGCTAATATATTCTCGGTGAGTTTTAGTTGGCTTCAAGAGGTTGGATTTTGAAACCCTGAAGTTATGGGTTTGATTCCCAGAGGATTCATTTTCTGAAAAGCAATATCGGACCAATAAAGTGTCTTAAAAACAGATTTCAAAAAACCATAAAAGACCAAAGTAGGACCCAAAGTAACGGAATGAGTAAGTACATGCCGAAACAGATCCGTCAACCAACCTAGGCCCTAACATTACTTCTAGACATGATAAAGAGCCCAAGTTCTATAAATTTTAATTCTGAAATCGTGACTAAGAGGAGCCCTGCAGTTTTTGTAATCATTACTTTTTCAGACAAAATCATGATAAGAATGACGGGCAAAACAAGACTCGTGGAAGTCCAAAAGAGACCATAATAGAACTTTCAAAATTTCAAAATAGAACCACGTGACAGGTCAAAGCTGGTCTGAAAAAAACCAGTCGAACAAGACTGCGATCAGATCAAACCAGAAACCATAATAGACCGAACCGACAGGATTGACCACACAAAACAAAAATCGGGTAAAACCGGGGCCTTGAACGGGTCAAATCAGGATCCATAAAAATCCAAAATTGGACCATGACATAATCTGAAAAAGAGTTCATATATAACGCCTACAATTTGACAGAAGACGTCCTTCAAAATTGACAATAAGCCCTCTTAAAGACACCTAGACAGTTGGAAATCATTGTTTAGTGATTACAACATTTTTGTTTATCTTCCCATGAGTTTTCAATCTGTGAAACACGTTTTCACAAATTTTGTGATTTACCGAAGAAAAAAAATAAATCTCCTTTTTTCAAGATCGCTCAGACGCCGTAAATTGTGTGTAAACACACAACTTGACGTAAATGTGCAGAAAACCGTAATACAAACGAGTTGTTTTTTATCAATGGAGCAAACATGCTTGTTTGTTTCATTTTGAAACTTTTAGTGGAGAAAAGCATTTTTCCAATTGACTAGGTGTCTTTAACAACCTTAACAGTGTTTCTAAACAAGTCAACACAGAACCCACTAAGGACTAGTTTTGGAGATTCATATTTTTCTGATGATTTTGTAGAAAATTGGAACTATGAGATCATGATTAGGAGACCTGGAACAAGTTTACTTTATCCATTCTCTTTTCAGAACAGCGAACATATATTTGCAACCGTTGAAGTTTATTTCACGCAGGTGTTTTTAAAAACAAAATCATTATGAGAATGAGGGGCAGAACAAGACTCAATGGGAGTCGAAAAGAGGAATCCAGAGAATTTCAAAATGACAGGTCGAAGCTGATTTGAAAAAAACCAGCCAAACCAGCAGGATTGACCACACAAGACAAAGATCTGGTAAAACAGGGTCCTTGAACGGGTCACAGCAGGACCCAGAGAAAGTCAACATTGGATCATGACAAAACCTGAAAAAGAGTTAATACACAACGGATGTTATCTGACAGAAGATGTCTTATAAAAGTTTACAATAAACCCTCTCAACAACCTTCAGGGGGGGGGGGTCCTTGAACAGGTCAAGGTAGGACCCATAAAAAGCCAAAATTGGACCACGATAAGCCAAAATAGGGTTCCTGACATATAGCTAAGAACCGAGATTTATAAATCTTGCAGTCTAGCAAAACGGGCCATAAAATTCACAATAAGACCATCCCAAATTCTAAGTTTTGATTTTTTACTGATGATTTAGTAGAAAATTAGAAATCTGAGATCATGATTAGGAGAGCCGGAAATTTGCTACGTTTATTCCCTTTTCATAACAGCGAAAATATATTTGCAACCATTGAAACTTATTTCGCCCGGGTTTTTTTTCTGAACAAAAATCCACAATTTTCAGACGCTCTACAGTCTGTTCTTCTTAACCTGCTTCATCCTTCTATCCCTCTACATCTATCTCATCTCAATAGAAAGACACTTTTTCGAAAGAACCTGGACCAATGGTATGCCATGGAGACCCGATGATACCGGTCGAGCATGTGAGTAACACTTCCCTTTAATAACCATACCATGTTACTATTTCAGGTTTGGCTGCAGTTCTCATCTCATGCGCACTTATCAACTTTATATCAATTATGGTTGATTTCCTAAAATACTTGAGAAGTCAACGTGAAATTCGTTTTATAAATAAACATGACTAATTTCCCTTTTCCTTCTTTTCTTTTTCTCTTTTTCTTTTTTTTAAGTCTCGATCGAAAACGGGTTTTTATTCTTGCTTGGTTTAACGATCGATGAAGAATTGATTTTCATTTTGTTTGTGTTTTCATTTTTAAATTTTTTTTTTGTTGCAACAAACAAAATAAGTTTTAGATGACGTCATCCGTCGTGTCCGACGCGATGGACGTCGAATCGTCATCAGCGTTTTCACCATCCGAGCCGGTTGTTGATGCTCTTTTCGTGTCGAAGCACAATGTTAGCGCGGAAGCATATCAGAGTTTTAAAGAGTGCGCGGATAGTCTGTTATCCGGTAAGATTCTGCAGCATGAGCAGTTGGGATTTATCCAAAGAACCCTGCAAGTATGTGAAAATGTGATAATGACCTTCGAAGATGAGAAACAACACCTGATGAGTGATGTTTTATTAAGCTGGGCTATGAAGCAACAAAAAGTGAGTACAAAAAAACAATGAGCTGCTCGGTTTCATCGATTTTTCTACCTTTAGCTCAGCATTGGCACATTGTACACCCAACAGCTCCATTACAAAGAACTAGATCTGATTCATATTCAATTTGAATATTTTGGCGAACTTTTACAACAAACTTTATCAGGGTTGGATTATTTGAAGCAATATTATCCGAATGTTGGATTCGAGGAGGCTCATCAGAAGATTCGGAATATGGCTCACTATTTTTTATACTATTCGATTATTGTTAGCAGACAGCCTCCGGCGGTTATAGTGAAGTGTGGAGAGGCGGAGAATCATCGGAGAAGTCGATTTTGGTTCAATACTGAGATACGGTGAGTTTTTTTTAGATCACAGCGGTTTAAAATATAGTTCCCCCAAATTTCATAGAGATTCCAGAAAAATGTCGAGGGCTCAAAATAATATAGAGGTCCTAATTTTGACCTCCTGATCATCGTAATCTATTTTTTATTGGTCTGAAATTTTCCTGGAAAAGTTATACTATCTACTTTGAATTTCCATTCAAGCCGCAAAAATAAATTTTCTATCTATCAGACGAATTAGTGAGTAAAAGTAGGAGAATCAGACATCTGTAGATCAAATTGATAGAAGTAGAATAACTTTTATAATGTTTAACTTTTCTCATAAACATTTCAGGCGGATGAAAAACACATTATGATGATCAGGAGGTCGAACTCTATAAGTTCGAAATTTTGAGTAAAAGTTGAAAGTAACAGCTGGCGAACCCCGTCATAATAAAATAAAAGCTCTTGATCTGCTCAAGATTGGAACAACAATTTTTTATCGACCCCTCAACCTTATCACTCTATGTATTTTAGGGTTCTTGGTGGCCGATCTTTTGGAATTGATGAGAGCAATCAGAACATCAAAGTGAATTGCTATCTAATCACCGACGAAACCGCTAAACAACTCCTCAACAATGCCTATCTAGATATTTTTGAATCTGAAGAATTCTGCATTGAACCCAACCTTAGCCAATTCCAAAAAAAGGATCAACGAGGTCTTAAAGCAAAGTTTGATGATATGAAGGTGGCGAAAAAAGTTCAACTTCGTCGAGATTCGGTGGCTACCAAGAGATATTGCCTATGTTATAATATCCAGTTGCAAACAAATTGTGGAATCGAACTAGTTGGGAAGAAAGTGTCCTTGCCGTTTGCTGTTCTTGTTGGCCCAAAATCAGACGTCGAAGCTAAACTATTTCTGGAAAGATCATTTGCGGATCTAGTTCGTCATCCACTCTCCGATATTCCTACACATATATCCTGCGCGGAAATGGCTGATGCATTAGAGATGAAATTCCAAGCCATCGTCGAAACACCTATCAAAAACACAGATAGCCCCACTATAGTTCAACCCAGGAAATTTACAATGCAAGCCAAGCAACATCTCGTCACTAGGCTCAAACCTGATCAACAAGGCTTTTTAGTTTTGGACAATTTTATGAGACTTCCAGTGTCGGAAGAGTTCCAGCAAAAGAAATCGTCATCAGGAGGAGAGTGGAAGCTGGTGCCGTTTTATGATTGGTTTTTCAAGTTGGCCGAGATTGTCAATAAATATTTGTATAGTATGTGGTATGATGGGTGAGTTCATTTTTTGAGCCTAAATTTTAGTGGTGTGCTACTGAGGATATGAATGGCCTTATATGAACCTGTCATGGACCTATAAGAGCCTGTTTTGCACAATTGAGAGCTTCTCATGGTCCTACTTGAATCTGTCATGGTCTTATCGGAGGCTGTTATGTATCATTATGAGCTTACCATGACTCTATTTAAGCCTATCATGAACCTACCTAGGACCTCTTTCTATCTGAGCCTATTATGATGGACCTTAGAGAGCCTATCATGACCCTATCTGATTATCAGCCTGTTATGGGCCTACCTAAGTCTATCATGATCCTATTAGAGCATGTCATAGTCCTACCTGATCCTGTTATGGGCTTATCTGAGACTATCATGATCTTATCTGAGCATATCAAGGACCTGCCTGAGCCTGTTATGTGCTTATCTAAGCCTATCACGATTACCTGAGCCTGTCACGGGCTCACTCGAGTTTTATCACGAACCTACCTATGCCTTCATCTGATTCTGATAAGATTTACTCTCTGCCGGTTATTGACCTTATCTAACAAGGGAGGTTCGCGAGCTGTTACTTTCAAATTTTTCTCAAAATTTATATACTTATGAAGTTTGGTCTCCTGATCATCATGATATATTTTTCAGCCGCCGGAAAATTTTGTGAAAAAAGTTATGAAGATTGAAGTTATTTCATGATCATTTTTGAGGTAAAAAATGAGGCATTTACCTTTGAAAAATGTACACGTGAGTGCAAATTTATTTATTTTGTGTGTTGCCCTTATTTTATAACAGTTATGAATTGTAATAGGAAAATGTTCAAAAATTCATAACTTTTTTCACAAAAATTTCCGGCGGATAAAAAATATACCATGATGATCAGGAGGTCAAACTACATATGTGTACAAATTCTAGGAAAAAGTTGAAAGTAACAGCTCGCGAACCTCTCTTGTAAGCCTATCATGCTCTATGTTAACACCTCACCCTTCTATCCACATTTTTTCTAGACTTATCTATGGATTCTGTAGCAAAGAAGACGCTGAAAACATTCTCCGCTGCTCTTCCCGCTCAACCCTTCTTGTCCGCTTCTCCGACATTGAATACGGCAAAATCAAAATCTCCGTCAAAAGTCGCAACGCCGAAATTCGCCATCACTGGTACGAACACTCTGATCTCAACGCTCGTTCGCTCGCCTCCGAACTTTTAACAAATCACAAATTCGCCGATGTCGATCTCATATATCCGGATATCGATCTAGAGGTACGTAGAGAGTTCAAACACCTTCACTATATTCATATCCGTATTCATAACAAGATGTTATCTCGATTGTTTTCAGGTCGCGTTAGGTGGGCGGGAGAAACCGCGCGTCTCTCGACCGCGAAACCTTCTTCCCGATGATATTTACTTCGATAATCAGGGTTCAGCCACATGAAAATATTATTAATAACAGTCTTACACCATACGTACATAGATATTTGATAGTTGTTATTCATTTTTTTGAAACACTTTTTTGTTTAAAGAATAATAAAACCAGTCCGTTCCACCTACTTTGCCCACTTTTTTTCGCCGCGACATCCAGCGGAGAGAAGCAAAACTACTAATATCCATTTTTTTTGTGTTGTGTATCTTGCAAACAGATGATGATGATGGCGAAGATTGGCATTTTTTGCTTTATCGTTGCCGTTTTTGGAGTGGCAAATGCGAGAGATGACGTCACTATTCCGGCAGTGAGAGTTGTTCGACTTCAGGTAGATTATAAGAATGCGGCCACGGCGGATTTGCAGAAAATTCACAAGTAGGTTGTTTTTATGATTGGTATAGTATTTATGGAATGTTGATTGTCTAGTTTAGATGCTTACAAATTGGGCTCCTCGGAATCATGGAGGTCCAGGTGAAGCCTAAGTAGACCCATTAACAGGTCCAGTTTTGACGTTTTGTCTGAGGGACTCACTGGGAGTCGAAGAACTCTTTGAGTGTTTGGATATTTCGGTGCAATTTAAATTTTGGGTTCAATTTTGGGTAAACCATCTTATGATCTAATTTCCAGAAAGTTCGTTTTCAAGGCAATGTTTAGAAGAAAATCAAACTGGGTCAATTTTTTTAATTAAATAAGGTTATATTAAAGTTCTTGACCAAAATTATTGGACTTTACTCGATTCAGAAGCTTTGATTCTGGAGCCATTCTTTTTTTATTTGGTTTACGACATTTTTAGTCGTTTTGTTGAGCACAAAAAGAGGTTCAAAACTTTAGTAATACTGTGTAATTTTTTTGTAATAGCAGTCATTATCAAAGTTTCAATTTTGTTGATCATTCATTCCGGAGTAACATATTTGAAGTCAATTTTTACGTTAATAAAAAGCTGAAATTCATCTAAACTTAAAATAAATAAAATAACATCATGCTTCTTCAAAATCACAGGGTACTGTTCTTCTCTATTGTGCCATGGGATAACTTTGATGGCTTTAAGTTCTAATATTCAGGCTGGAAATATTTAAGTTTGTCCCCGAATTACTGTAGTTTTAGATTTTCCGAGAACTAGTTTTTTTTTGGTAGATCATGAATTTTTTTAATACGACCTTTATACCATTGATGTTGAAAAAAATATCCATATTTTTTTTGCTCCTTTTTTTAAAGTCCCTCTTTTTTCACCCAAGCAATTTCTAGGTGGAATGCTATCATGCGTAACAGCGTTCTCGCTTCCCTCAAATTCATCAACAAACATTGGATGATCTGCGGCTCATCGCCAACTGAATCTAAAGAGTGAGTCTCACCTTTTTCTTCTTTGAACCTCTTTTCCAACATTTTTTTCAGAAGCAACTCGAATAACGAGTGTGGTAAGGCTCAGGTCACTGGTGAGATTGTAGGGGAGAGAAACTACCGTATCAATGTGACCTTCATCGCGGAGCGAGATCCAGTCAAGAATGCTAAAGTTGATGCCACTTCTACAGTTTACGCTGTGGCACATATTGGTCTCAAGGGTGGTATTTTCCAATACACCAACGCATTGAAGGTACCTAGATCTTCTAGTCAATCAGTATATTTATAAAAGATTTTCTCAGGTTCTTGGCAAACCAGAGCCAAAGCTAAAATTCGACGAGGCCTTTTTCTGCAACCGCGGCTCAACACTCGTCGACACGGATAAATGTCGTAAGGAGCACCGAAGACGTTTACGCGACTCGCCGATTTTGGAAGAAATCGATGAGCCGATCGCATTGTCTGAACTACTTGCACTCCGTCATTAATTATTGCATCTAATCGTTCACCATGCATGTTTATTTAATAAATTATTCTAATATTCAGAGAGGGGGAGAGAGCAAGAGATAAAGAACTGAGAATTTTTGTTTAGAACTCTGTCAACCCGGTTGGTTTTACGATGAGTTTGAGGAGAAATGCAAATTGTGTGCCAGAGGGGAATTTCAAGAGCAGTACGGTAGAACAAGTTGCAAGAGCTGTCCAGAGAACACAAATACCGTAGGCACCGGATCGTTCAAAAAGGAACAATGTATACGTAAGTTATGGGACAAACTGAAATCTAGTCATCATCGTAAATACTAGGGTTGTAGAATTGGGCAAATGGGTTCACTTAGATGCCCGTTTGCCCGCGCTCATTTTTCTTGCCAAATGGATGATCGGGTAGACTGGCAAACGGGTAAACGGGCGTGAACACGATGGTGGAAAATAAGGGCGAATAGGCTTATTTCAAGTCTAGTTTGACACGCTTGTTCACCCGTTTGCCCGTTTAACCGTATGCCCGTTTACCCATTTACCCATTTACTCGTTCACCCGTTTACCCGTTTACCCGTTTACCCATTTACCCGTTTACCCGTTCACCCGTTCACCCGTTTACCCGTTTACCCGTTCACCTGTTTACCTGTTTAATTGTTCGTCAGATTACTCGTTTACCCGTTCACCCGTTCACCCGTTTACCCGTTTACCCGTTCACCTGTTTACCTGTTTAATTGTTCGTCAGATTACTCGTTTACCCGTTTACCCGTTTACCCGTTTACCCGTTTACCCGTCCGCCCGTTCACTCGGTCATCCATTTAAAATAAATACTAAAAAGAGAAGAGTGAAGATGTGACCGGGTGTTTGGGCGTTCTTGCATTCGTGTAAACGGGGGCGGGTGAAAATGCTTCTGAATTTCCGGGCGTCCAAACGACCGACATTCAGAATAGTGTTCTGAATTGAATTTTTACTCAATAATCGGACCAGGTCTACTTTTTAAAAGTTCTCCACCAAAAAATTCACCCATGAGTTTTCATATAGCTCCACAACTTCTAGGCTCATTTTATCGGGACCAAGCCGATTCAGAAGGTCCGATTCAGGATCTACCTCAACCTCCAAACCTCCCCCCAACATTTCTTTTTAAATTTCAGACGTTTGCCCTGCTGGATACTATTTCGACATGTTCACCAGAATGTGTGAAACATGTGGTCTTCGTGGTTATCAACCCCTCAGTGGTCAAGATAAATGCATTCCATGCCCCGATGGAACTGTGCCAATCTACCAAAATTCCACATCACTGACTCATTGCATGGATAAATGTCGCGCTGGCATGCAACGTAGCTCCGATGGTTCTTCGTGTCAACCATGCCCCATTGGATCTTTCAAATCAGATGATGATGTTGTTTGCATGATGTGTCCAACGGGAAGGACAACGATGTCCAAAGCTTCAAAAAGTCTAGGAGCCTGTCATATAAGTAAGACCTTTTTTTATTTATGAAACTGGACTTGAAGGATTCTAGAAATCTGCTTTCCTGGAACTATCCTGGACCCAACTACATTGAAATGTGAACCTTGTGAGTATGGAAGCTTCATGGATGAGTACGATGGTCGAATTTGTAAGGTTAGAGCTTCAATGTGTACCTAGGTACCAAAAAAAGGTCCTTCCAGAAGTGTCCTGTATCAACAACAACTTACCAACTTGGTGCAAACAATGCTAAAATGTGCGAGTGGACAAATCAATGTAAATCAGGAGCACATAATTGTCACTGGCTCGCTGCATGTATTGATCTACCAGATGAGAATCATAAGAAAATGTACTCTTGCAAGTGTAAACCAGGCTTCGTTGGCAATGGTTATCAATGTGCTGACGCATGCGAAGGATTTTGTCAAAACGGTGGAACATGTTTGAAAACTGGTCGTGGCGAGACCAAATGCTTGTGTATTGGAGGATACGGTGGACGACGATGCATGGATAAACGTTAATAATGTATTTAATTGTTAATAATTTTTGATTTATTGATATCAGGAAGTAGTTATTGATAAGAGAGAGCATCATAATATTTATGATGATATATGATGAAAGTAAAAAGAGTATAAAATGTAGATTTTGAAAAATAGGTTCCAGTGGTCAGAAAAAATGAGATGGTTTGTTGTACTATTATCAGTTGCGTTATTTTTGATGATGGTTGTTGTGGAATGTCGACCGGTGAGTTTCAAAAAGGGTACAATGTAATTCAAATGATCTATGATGCTTGTAAGATGTTTTTCTTTTTCTCAAGTCCGACCAGTTCCCAAAATTGACCTAAAAATGTCCACAGATTTTAAAACCTCTTCCAGTTCTATTCTTTGAAGCTAATTTTTTATTAGAAAACTTGAGAAATGGATAACTTATCTTTGCTGATAAGAGCAAAAAAACCCGTTCCAGGTCGTCAAAAGTGGATATTCGAAAAACCATAAAAACTACCGAGCTAACACACAAGCCTCTTCAAGCAGTTTTTGGTCAGACCTTTTCTCAATAATGTCCACCTACGATTCATTTTTTGGTGGAGCATAATCACAATTAATTTTAATTTGTATACACAGTGTATTTTCAAAGTAAATATGTAAATTATTCATAAATGTATTTGAAATTGTAATTGTTGAAGTTGAATATATTCAAAAAAATTTTTACCTTTGGATAATAAATAATAAAAACGTGATACATTTTATGAATCATGATCATTCAAGGAAATAGCTATGTATTTCTCTCAATGAATCACGTTTCAAATTTGCAAATGGCACGAATCATTGTATCTGGGTTTTTTTTCGCGAGTTGAGGTTTTGCTGACATTCTGAGTCAACCAAGCTTTAATGGAACTAAACCTCATGAGATGTAGTTCTAGAACCGGAGCGTTGAAAATCATTAAAATAAACTACTTCCTACTTTATAGAAGTATTGATTTATCTCCTTAAAATATGTCCACCTAGTACTAATATTTAAACTTGCTGTTGATGAATTTACAATTCGAAAACAACACATTGAGAATCATTCTACTCATGAAAAGTATTACTGTAGTTTCAGAAAATGGATCTTTTATATCAATGAACCTTTTTTAGATATAAACATTGGTTGCTTTCGTCATTTTGTTTTTTGCTCATTGAGCAATGATACGTTTTGAACGAACTCGTATATATGTATAGTAAACTAGTAGTTTTTGCTTTTGAAAAACCAAACATGAAAAACTGAAGCCTTTTTAGCCCTGCGCGACTATTTCTATACAGCTTTTAGCCATGATCTCTTCCAAAAAAACAATACGAAAGTACAGAAATAACAATCATGATACATGTACCTTTATTCTCATATATCCATTATAACATCGCGTTCTGATTTTTGCTCCGTCATTTGTAAATCCGATGCCGTCTATGTCCTATTTAATGGATTCCTGAAAAATCCCAACACTGCATTACGATAATCCTTGACAATGAACATTGTTGGAAATGGATCAGCGGCTGGGAAAAGAGCAATTGTAACCGCCACATAACTATTCAATGATCTCATATCGATTTCGAACAATGTGAAAAGGAATAGAGATGTTGTTGGGATATGCATCAGAATAATTGGGATCATAGATTGCATCATCAACGCGTGGAAAAGTTGAGTTTGAAGGTCATGAAGATGTGGGCTAGTTGTGTGCGAGACAATGGAGCTCATCTCTCGGTAGCATCGAGTTCCAAAGTAGATGATAGACGCAAACGATGTGCCCTAGAGTGTTCGAGAATAATTGTTTAGACATCAGTTAGGTGTCAACTCACAATAATGCACAGAAGGAAAATCAAGGAGATAATTGAATATTCATCGAAGTGATGCTTCCCATCATCTCCCAATTTATAAAAATGCGGTCCAAGATAGACTATATCTTCAATCTTCAAGTCGAATGTGAGCAACAAGGGATTCTCCATGAATGCGTCAGTCTTCTCATCTGGATCACATAGAAGAATCGCACTTGTGCTCCAAGCAACACCAATCAAAACAGGAGCCAACATAAACCAAACAATCTTCCAACCTTTGAAATAGTTCAGAATCTTCGAATGGGAAAAGACTAGGTATCGATAGCAGAATTGGATGGAAAAAATACCCATCGACGAACCAAAGAACCCGCAGTAGATGGTTATACAGTACTTCGCCCACTTAACCGGAATCCATAATTGTTGAGCAATTGTGAAAATTATGTAAACAGATCCGTATGAGAATATCACCTACATAAAAATAGAATTTTGTGAAAAGTTATTTAGGAAAGTTATTTTTGGGAGACTATGTATTTATATAGTAAAAAAAGAATACTTTAATCAGAGTTCAAATTTTGCAGAGCTGCCTTGTTAGCATGTTTTTAGTGCAATAATAAAATTTCAAAAAAAAAAAAAGAAAAAAAAGTTGAATGGTTCATCATTATGAGATACCTAGAACTAAATGAGTCTCTTGTGGAATACAATTAAGCGATCAACAGAAATCACAAATCTAGTTGTTTGTCGTTGTGTTTTCCAGAAAGTTCGACGATTTTCAGAATGACACAGTTTATAGAAGTAGATTGTGGATCAGATGTTATCTTTCTCAGGTCAGGTTGTACATCGTTTTCAAACAGGTTTTTTTAGTGGATATCTACAGTGTTAGCTTGAACTACATGTTTAATGATATCATTATGTTCAAGCTCAGTGAACTTCTGATGTCTTTCGTTTGTTATCTCTGTTTTCAGATATGTCTAGAATACAAGTTCTCATTGTACTCGCCCAATTAAAATTGTTTTCAAATACTACAAAAACTGAGAAAATCCCAGAAGCTTTCTTGAAAGTACATGTATTCTTAAAATAGGTTCGGATACAACAAAATTGAGCCATATAGAACGTAAGTAAAAACGTAAGCATTACGTAAACAGGAATAACGTAAACTTTGCGTGAACGAAAAAACGTAAACTTCACGTAAGCTCTACGTGAAAATGAAAAAACATAAGCCCTACGTGAACGAAAAAATGTAAGCTCTACAAAAAAAAAAATGAAAATAGCTTCACGTAATCAATAAGAACTTAATTAAGAAAAAAAACACGTGACTTTCACGTGAGAATGGGAAACGTAAACTTTTCGTACGTAACAAAATCAGCTGTTTGTTACCAAATTACGTAAGCTTTACGTACGAAACAAAATGTAAGTTCTACGTAAAAATGAAAATTATATGCCCTACGTAAGCTAAAAAACGTAAGCTCTACGTAATAATAACACGTTAGCTTTAAGTTTCTGAAAAGCGTAAGTTTTACGTGAGAAAAAAACGTAACCTTCACGTAGGAGTGGAAAACATAAGCAAAATAAAGTAACCTTTTTGATACCAAGAAACGTAAGATTTTTGTTACCAAAAACGTAAGCTCTACGTAAACAAAAACGTAACCTTCGCGTAAGAGTAAAAACCTAAAATACGTAAAAATGGAAAACGTAAGCCCTACGTAATCAAAAAAAAAAACGTAAACCACACAAAAAACATCTACACCAGGTCATCTAAACTAGACACTCTGAAAATCACGAGAATTACCGAGATTAAACTCAAGTCACCAACTTGAATAGAGCCGACTCACATTTGGTCGAGCATAATTTCAATTCAATGAATCACAATTTTTTTCATTTTAAAACCCGAATTAAATATCAACATCCGTCATAAGTGTACTTGTACTTGAACATGTCTGCATTTTAATTGGAACCTCTTCCGAAGGCTGCAGATTTGTCAAATTGTATACTTGAATCGATGAGAGAAGATTGAAGATCGAATGAATCACAGATACTGAAACTTTTTTTTTCTTTTTCTTGTTTGCATAGAAAACTCACAAATTGATAGAGGTATGGAAACCGATGGGTCCGAATGAGGTAGGAACAATTCTGCTACCAGGATGATTGAACAAGCGGATCGCTGAAAACAATTCAAGAACAATGGTGATTTGAAAAGGAAGGGTTCTAACTCACAAATACAACCAATGAGAGGATAAGCCGGAGAAATGATGTTGTATTATGACGTGTCTGAAACAGGAAAATCTAGATGTCCCTAATGAAAAACTCAAACTCACAAAATCAAGATAAAGTAACGAGGCAAATGCTAAAGTTGAGTCCAAGAGAAGGAGAAGTGCTGGGAGCCAGGCGAAGAACGGGATATGACGTGTAAAAAGTGCGCGGGCTCCGAGGACAAATGTGCATGTTGTCTGAAACAAATAGTTGAGATTAGGGTAGAGATCAGAGATGTGCTTTATGTGAGCTCATGATGAATCAAACTGGGTCGGTCTGCTTCTTTTTTGAGTTGGTTGCTCCTGGACCAGTGAAAATTGAAAATTTCGTAATTGCGTTTGTGTGAACCTGAATTGAAGATGTTCATCAGCGCCCAGAAACCTACTGAATTAAAAAATTATCCCTCAAAGAATTGGGTCCTGACTCTGAAACTGTGAATTTTGAAGTTGGACACTGTCCGGCTCAAAACCCCGATACGAGCAATGTTATCCTGTCTGAGCAAGCTACATATTATTATTGCTCATTCTCAGTTAACAATGTTATTTTTCAGTCTAACCCCTCCCAAGGGTAATTTTTTCTAGACTAGCTCGTTTTTTCAGACGTCAAAAAAAGTTGTTATTCATTTTTTGCCACTAGAATGGACCCTCCCCTCAACCCCAAAACTCACAAAAACAATCTGACCATAAAAGACTTTGGCGTGTAACCGGGCTCGTTGGCTACATATAGCAGTAGTTGTCGTCATATTTGTGCATCCTGGAAAAAAAAACGGAACCACAATTTTCTTTCTTGTTCAAACGATTCCTAAGGGATCTAGATTTTGGCGCCGCGCCAAAAAGGATTCTCTTCAATCAAAAATAAAGAAAATAAGAAACAAAAATAACAACAACAACTGCCGGCTTTATTCTACTTCATTATATTTGAACATGAAAATAAGAAAAAAAGAAAAGAATGCAAAATTTGTCTCTTTCCGAAACATATGTGACCTTCAAACGAGAACATTTTGAATAGTGCGAAAAAGATGGAAATTTGTTAGATTTTGGGAGAGGGAGAAAAGTCAAACTGTGAGTGAAAGAGTGAATGACAACAACAACAACAACAATAACAACAACAAATGGGAGGAAAAAGTGGAGGAAGAAGAAGAAGAAGGTGAGTATTGAAAACAAACAAGCAAATAAAAATAGACGGAATATGCGAAAACATTGTTGGCGCGCAGGCGAAATATCGGATTACAAATCTATTGGGGGAAAACTCTTGAGTTGTTACACTTGAGGAATTGTACTGTATATTATTGATAAGTTATTGAAGGACCATACATGGTTGTCGGTATAATTAGGGTTGATTGTGAGTATATATTGTTTTGTAGTATTTCAGCTTTAACTCAACTTGAAATGGTCAGATTTACATCAGATCTCATTCGAAAGAGAATATTAAGTTTAGTAACAGCTCCAAATAATGTTATTGGGAAACTCCTGGTTCCTTAGAATGGTCGACAAAGTTTTGAAAACACGCAAAATAACACATAAATGATGAAAGTATAACTTACTACTGTATGTACAGAAATACGCGGCCAGTAAAATTAACTTTAAATAGTCTAATGGACATCGGGGAACTTTAGTTCTAGTAAATAATATTCAAGAAAATACATGGTTCTTGAACGACATAGGGTCGACCTGGTTCACCACTTTGTGAGCAATGCTGTATATTCTTATGCGGCTCAGCTTTTCAGCCGAATAGCGAAAATGTTTGATGAACTTATAGTAGTGATCAGTACATTGGGCTTAAAATAATCAACTCGACATTAGAAATAGTTTCTAAGCAGATACAACTTCTCGAAATCGCGTGAAAAAAGTACTCATGGTGTTCCAGGTGGGTGTTAAGACCTTTCATTTCAAAACAAATTTTCACCATGTGTGTGATTTGGAACTTTTTCGACAGGCTGAAAGCTATTTAATTAAATGAAGACATTTCTTTAGAGTTTGATTTTTTTGTCTGAAATAACAAACTAACCTCGGTGTTCAAAAAAAACAAAAAAAAAAAAAGATTTTGAACCCATACTCCGTTTTTCATGTCATCTCTTTTTTCTAGGATTATTACATTTTGACGCCCAACCCCGTCGCAGTCAATCCATCATTACCCAAGATTAACCCTTTTCCCGATATGTGAAAAAAACAAACAATAGAAAAATAAAACTATTACGTTCAAAATGTATATGCTCAGAAGAAAGTGAGAGACGTGTCCGCTCTTTGCTTATGTGATCCGAAACTTCTCAGAAAATAAATCGGACTAATCAGATAGGCTCTAGATGTTCTTTAGCTTTTGAAGTGCCCAAATTTCAGACTTTTTCAGCTTTAAAGAGGTAATATTCCAGAACACCATTTGATGACATACTTTTTCATCCATTTTATGCGATCCCTATAAAATAACATTTGACTAGTCATGTTTAAGACCATCGGCCAAACTTTGAAAGTTGTTGATTTCTTCTTTATATTTTTATTTGTAGTCTTTTTACATACCCGACGACAAGATTTGTATTCATTTTTCCGTACAACACGAGACAAACAACATTTTTTATTCACACAACATCATACTGAGATTGATCAGAAGACTACTTCGCAGACAAAAACTAACAACTCTGAATCAATCTCAGAATATGAATTAGGCGACCAATGGGTCGAATCTTATCGACCTTCTGATGGGTTTCAGCTGGAATTCCAGAAGTTCGAGCTCTCTGACTTCTGGATTACCCGAGCCAAACATCCATTCAAAGAATCGTCTCCATAGTTTGCTACAAACAAACGTGGTCCACACAAAAGCTGTCATCATCACCCACACGAAGAATATGAGCACACAACTGGAATATTTCATTGATTTTTGGGGAAAGTTAAGTCTTGCTTACCAGATTACCATGAACTTGGACACCTTTTTGACACATCCATCAAGAGGTTTAATAGTTGGTTCACAACAAGTGATTCCGCAACATTGAGAAACATCGGAAGCACAACACCAAGTTATTTCATTCAACGAACTACCCGATGGAAGTCGAGCCTGAAATTTATGCGCAACATAACTAGAAACATTATAGAACTCACAGTCAACAATGTATCCGTGATATTCTCCAATTTCTCGGTATGAAAAGTGTAATTCGAGCCACCAAAATCAACCAAGGTCTTAATATCCATCATACACGCCGTTGTATCTTGTTCGAATCGATGATTGAGCCGACCAAGGAAATAGGTGTTGCCTTGACTGTGGAAGCCGTCACGCGTGTTTTTGACAATGCCATTCTCCGTGAAGAGGTTCTGCTCAAGCATGTTGATAAGCAATACTTGGGCGGTGAAGTAGCTTTGTTCATAGCGGACAGAGGCGAAGCTGAATGAGGGATATCGGTAGATTATTTTGGCATAAAGGTTTTATGACCGGATTAAAAAAAAGGTTTTTTTTTTGGTAAATTGAGAAAAAAGTTCCGAGGTTCAGAAGAGAACCATAAATCTTCTTCTGATCTTCCGGCATCTGGATATTCTGGTCCAGCCAGTCCAATACAGAAAAAGACAAAACCGTTTGTCACAAACGTACAATTACTCTGATGACCTCCCTGCATTTTGGACATGACTAGCAATTTTTACAAGTGATGTGCGCAACTTGTCAAATATAATCAGTTGACTAGACATTGGTTAATTAGCTACCGGATGTCATGCTAATTAGATCCAAATTGTACTTTTCCATCTGCCTTTGTGCTTCTCAGGGTTCGAATTGTCTCCATTTTCTAATCTCAGTCATGTGCGACATGAAAGTAAAAAAAAAACCCTCAAGTTCCATGAAAGAATCAAACCGGGAACTTGTGGAACATAGGCATGTGTGCTACTGACTACAACACTAGGATCTCTAGCAAGGCAAAATCGCCTTTGATATAGCAAAACTGCCGGAATGCGCTTCATTAACTGGCTTGAGAAATACCCCTAACCTTGGTCTTCCATTTTTTTAAATCACTCACGTTGAAGTTTGAAACTCGGCCAACTTATCAATCACCATCGGCGGAATATACGCATCACTACTATGATAAATACCTTCCGACCTTCTCGCCAAAGATATAGAGAGAAACAGAAGAAACATGAACATCAATAAAACGTAGCACGAACAAAACTTATTTGTGAAGAAAAGGGTAGATAAAGCTAATGAAGAAAAAGGGCTAGAAATTATAGTTGTGCGTTCGAAATTGTACTTCTTAGACATTAACTCCATGCAGCCTGCAGAGTGTTGAAATATATATCAATGTTATTGTTTCGATATTCCATTTTTTGGTCAAAAGAATCTTTGAGGAATGCGACTTTTGAAATTCTGCGCGAGTATTTTGATGTCAACTTCTCCCAACGTGGACAACTCTTCATCATTAGTTGAGGAGTCGCGAAACTAGAAAAAAATAATATTTGTGGGTTCATAGTTTTAAAGATAACATACCTGTAAACAAATATAGCTCCTTCTAACATCAGTGTGGCTAATAAATCATACTCCACACATGTACTAATACTTTTGAAATAAATGCTAGCAAGAAGGATAGTGTTCATCGTCGCCATGAAGAAAATAAGGCCAGTCAACATCTAAAAAAGGTGCATATCCAGTTTTTGAAACCAGAGAATCCAACTCCAACTTACCGTCAGCGATTTGATATTTTCACTGATCTGAAATCTCTCTGTAAGTGAATAATTCCCAAGGTCATTGGATATCTTTTTGTGCCGTCGACAGTTCCAAGTTTATAAAAATAGCAAGCAGACAATGGCGATTCCATTGAGATCAAACAGAAGAAACATGACAATTCCGGTGTTTTCTTTGTTTTGGAGGTAGATTGAAGCAAGGATACTAATGATGAGTTGGGTGATTAATGTTAGGGATGAGATACGTTTCCGATTGTCGGACTCATAGTGTGATAGATAGTAGGTGGCTAGGGATCTTTCGAGTATAAGGAAGGGGACAGTGCACATGTTTGGCAAGAAAGTTAACCGCACAAACAGCCAACTGTCGGCTATTAGTTTGAAAAAACCAATATGGTCTAGTTGTTAGAGTTGGCCGTGTATATCCGTAATGATCAAGGGTATATATTTTAACCTCATGGTGGTCTCAAATTTAAAAAAGGCATGGTCAATCTGCTCAGGTTGATTGGCCTGCTTAGATTTTATTTCATTTTTTGAAAAAAAAATCTTGTAAAACTGTTAAATTTAGTTAATAAAAAATATAATCTTGAACTTTTTCATTTTTAAAATTAAGAATCAAAACATGAAAACAGCAAACATTTCTCACCTGAGAACCTGAGAGCCAGGCAAGGTTCGCCCACCCTTGATAATGAGCAATCGAAACTGGAGAACCCTAGTTAAAGAAACTTAAAAATCGATAACAATTAAAAAGGTCAGAATCTATTGGAAACCGATGTCAAGTGTCGAAATAACCATCTAAAAATGTGAAATCACCATAATTTCAGGCACAAAAAGTTCACGTTAAAAAATGTGAAGTCAATTCAAAATTCAAACAGCTCTGAAAACATTGTGAATACACATTTTTTGGAATACTTATATCAAGATTATTTGCTTCCGTTTCCAGTGTTTTGCTAATTTTTTTTATTGGTTTTTATTTTCAACTTAGCGTGTTGTTTTAAATGGATCCTCATCATACACATCAAGTTGGAGTCAGACTTAGCAATTTTTTAAAACAAAATTCGGATTTTTCTGACTCAAAAACCCAACCTCACACAACACCCACCTGCGCAAAAGATACACTGCAAAAACTTCTGCAGACACCAGAAAAATATCGATTTATCTGGATCTAAAAAGCCAACCAGCTCAAAAAATGTTATCAATCGAATGATGATGATAGCAAAATTGTCTATGGCATGAAGAAAAAATAGAAATCCAACAATTCTATTGAAATTCGCATGAAATTTTTTTGCCTTCAAATTGACCCACAGGAAAAATAAAATGTATATCAAACTAAAATTGACTCAGATTTTTTTTGACTGGAAATATGGTCTATACTTACTCCACAATGTATACAATTGTTTCAAATTCTAAAAAAAGATTGAAAAATAAAGAATACTGTTGGAAATAAGTCAAATTCCAGTGATGGATCACAAGCATATTTTTTTGTTCGATAAAAACTCAGAACAAAAAAAAATCAGGAAAAAATATTCTACAAAAATCAGATTGTACATAAATACAAAAAAAACCGAATTAATTCTATTTTTTATTTTATTTAAATGAGGATTAGAAGATTAGCCAATTTTTGCCTCCCAGATATTCTTCAAACTTTCAAAATGATCATCAGTTGTTTGTTTTTGTTCCATTTTGACGCCAAAGGTATCTCTTAAGGGTGTTAGCCTAGTTGGATTGGAGAAGCATTTTAGAATTCGTCGCATTTGAGCTTGCCATTTGTCGGAGCACATTGTCATGATTTTCGGGATCGAGAAGCTGGAAATAATTGTTGATTATTTGAATTACCAATGCCTGGTAGACCCCGATCCGAAAAGTTAAAAATTAATCTGGACATAATTGGATTGTGTTCCGAAAAACTTACAAAAGGAAATGTGTTAAAAAAATATTTGGAATTTTTTGATTTTCATTCGATAGATTTTTGAACACTGATCAACATTCCGTCTTTAGTTTTTGCCCGTTTTTAATTTTTTGTATCAGCTAGAAAATGAAAAAAAACACGATTCTGAAGACTAGGTATAAAATAAAGAACCCCAGAATAAATTCTCGCTGAAAATTTTAAAATAAGGCTGTAAACTTTTAAAATTTGGAAACAGTAGAAAACAACTGGAAAGAAAAAGAAAAATTAGAGCTCACTAAACATCTTACTATGATATGTCATGTGAATTTTTTAAATATTTTTGTGCGTTTTAAGAAAATTCTGAAATTCATCATTTTTATATAAAATTACAGTTTTGAGAAGGATCAGGGTGAAAAGTTACCCTACATTTTACCCAAACAATTTTTAAGTTTTTGATCATTTTTCAGCCATTTTATCTTTTTGCGATATAAAATTCAAAGCTGAAAATTGCATATTGAGAATCGCGTTTGTCAAAAATTGAATATTGCATTTTGATGAACTTCCTAAAACCTAAAAAATGGTATACTTAGGGTCAAAAATCTCACAAAAAAAAGTTTTTTTTTTCATAATTTTTGTGTAATTCTGAATCTGAGACTTCTAACAAGGGAGGTTCGCGAGCTGTTACTTTCAACTTTTTCTTAAAATTTGTACACTTATGTAGCTCGGCCTCCTGATCATCATGGTATACTTTCTATCCGCCGGAAATTTTTGTGAAAAAAGTTATGATAAATCAAAGTTATTTCATGACCATTTTCTGAAGAAAAAATGAGTCATTTACCTTTGGAAAATGTTCACGTGAGTACAAATTAATTTATTTTGTGTTGTCCTTATTTTATAACAGTTATAAAGTGTAATGAAAAAATGCCTAAAAATTCATAATTTTTTTCACAAAAATTTCCGGCGGATAAAAAATATACCATGATGATCAGGAGGTCAAACTACATAAGTGTACAAATTTTGAAAAAAAGTTGAAAGTAACAGCTCGCGAACCTCTCTTGTAAGACAGTCTAGTACATTTGAAAATTCAGATACACATTTTCTGGTGCTGAAAATGAGGTCCTCAAATTTACTACCAGACTAATCGTTGTCTTAAAATGTATGGTGTTACTGACCTAATTTCTCCCTCAAGTACCAGAAATTAATTTTCTCAAATTCTAGGGTAAAAATGAAGACCTGAATGGTTGGCTTCTTCAGAGAACTGTTCTGGTCCCAAAAAAAACTTTCATTATCTGACAAAAACCCTGATTTTGTGAAAGTAATAAATCAAAATTTAAATTTCAACCTGCTTTCTCGTAGGTTCTACAAAATTCGAATTAAAAATTCCAGGAGCAAAGAATCTAACATGAAGCGGAAACTACAGTAATCCAACCCGATCGCAATTTTCTATTTCTATTGTTCAATACACAGAGCACAAACGGAAGCTACACTTTCTTTCTCGTTCAACCTTAATTAACCCCTAATTATATGTATTTTTTGAAATGCAATTATCGAAAAAGCAACTCACGCATAGGCAAAAATACAAATATCCATTGCTACAGCGCTCATGAACCGGAATTCATTGGTTAGGTGATAACTTGATAGGAGCATGACCAATACGAGTGTTGAATTCATCACTCCCATGTATAGAATCATTTTGGTTATCATCTATAAAATATGTAGCTGAAAGACACTAGCTCCAATCAAACTCACTGTGAGACACTTGATGTTCTCTGAGATCTGAAATCTCATCGCCAATGAATATTGACTCGCCCCCTCATGATACGATTTGAATTTCCTATTATTAACCAGCTTTAGTAAAACAAGAATCGCTATGGCTATTCCATTGAGACCACATAAACAACCAACAACAACGAATGTGTTATTCTCATCTTGAAGTGAATAACAAGTGAAAGATCCGATTAGAAATTGGGTAAACGTGATGAGATAGGAGATATAGTGCCGATTTTTGAGCTCATAGTCAGCTAGATAATAAGTCGCGCAACACCTTTCGAGCATGAAAAATGGTAGACAACAAAGAGCTGCACCCATAGAATAAATCGATATATTAATACACCATCTCATCAAAAATGGATCTATTTCGTTGAAATCTTTTGTTGTTATCATGGCGAATCGGAGTGTTAAAATGGCGAAATCATGAAAAAGATGAGTGCCAAGAAAGAATCCGACAATGAAATTGAAGTTGTAGTGAAATTGTGCAGCTTTGAAAATCATCCAAATGTAGAATATCATATTGAAGACACTAGAAAACAATTTTGGATTTTGATTTTGTTTTGATTTGTCTTGGAAGTTAGTCATACATAACTGACGATTAGGTGTAACAACAAATTGTTTGTAGTTTCCATAAAATAAAGGATATGATTTTTGCGAAAAAAAACCCTAACAAATATATACAGTACTAAAAATTAAAGGTACATAAGATTCGAAAGGTAACAGTTCCCTTTTCATTGTCTTACGCCATTTTTTAGCCAGGAAATTCGTTGAAAATCAAGTGATTTCAACGAAATACAAAAATTTTGTTGTCAAAAACAAAAAGTTCTTATGTCCCTTTAAACTACGAAAATGGCTTCCATAGAGAAATGAAGAATAGCAGTTGACCAAACCTTGAAAACGTCTGCTATTGACTCTTTAGGTTAAGGTTGGAAAATCGGGCGAACGGGCCACTTGTTTGCACCTTCGTCCGTTTGCCCGAACCCCCGAAAGCACGAACGCCAGTTCGCCCGTTCGCCCGAACCCCCGAAAGCACGAACGCCAGTTCGCCCGTTCGCCCGTTTTCCCGTTCGTCCGTTCATCCGTTTGAACGTTTGTCTTTTTTTTTTGTTTTTTTTTCTCAATTATTTGTCTGGAAAAAATGACCGGACAAACGAGCGGGCGTACGGATAAACAGATGCGGGCGTTCGGGCAGACGGGCGAACGGATGAACAGGCGTGCGGGCAAACGGGCTCGGCAACCTACTTTAACTAGGTTTAAAATTTTCGAGAGAAATACACACAAAATTTGACCTTTTTTTCGGTGGAGCACATTTGCTTTCCTCTGCGATTCATGCAATCTAACCATTGAGTCACCGGAGCTTTTAAAGCTTCACAAGCCCGTATGTACGTGGAACTCTGATTTTTAGCAAGTTCTAAAAAATCCCCTAATCATTGTTTGTGCCATTTTTCATCTCTGGCGTACAAATTTTTCTAGGTGCGAAAGGATTATCAAAAAAATTCAACAACAAATCTGAAAATATTTTTTTCCAGAAATAGTGACGAGTTTTTTTTTTCTTCATTTTCAATAGATGAATAATCCCAGAGTAAACCTGCGCATGAAATTCTCAATTTTTCCGGAAGTAAAACATTTCATTCAGATCATCGAAACACCGCCGACTAAAAATAAAAATATACATTAATTAAATGGAATTTTCTGACAGGCAAATTAAAAATTCTATTTTGAACCATCATGTTTTTTTGATGTGAGTTGTTATTTTTCGAGTTTTCTGTTTTTCTTTCTCTTTTTTGAAAATGTCTATTGAGTTTTGAAAAAAAAAAATTAATAACTGCGTGTTATAGTAAGCCAAGTCAGATGTTGTTTTTTTAGTTTAAAAAAACTGGGTTAGGAAAAAAGGAGAGCATGTGTGCTCCATCGCACAAAAATTATGGGTAGAACAGATTAGAGTGTGAAAGATGCTAATATCAGTGAAACCAGCAAGTGAAAACAGAAACGTCCTTTGAGAGAGAGAGAGGGTAGACAGAAAGATAGCATACAGCACAACCCGTTAAATGTCGGTACAACAATAATTATTTCAAATAAAACTGAACATACAGGTTAGGGTTATGTAGATCAAAGTGTACATAACAGAGAAACCAGAGAAATACACAGGCAATTTTTTGGAAGTACTGCCGCAGACTCCCAGAGTACACGCGAGGATTCTTGCCCTCTGCAGACCTGCCACGAGTCTTCTCAAAGCAATTTGGGAGACCCGTGGCAGGTCCACGGCAGGACCTCCATAAACTAAACATATCATACAACGCAACCCGGAAACTGTCGAGTACTGGTTTGAACAACCTTCCCGTTCATAACAAAAAAAAACTAACAGTTCGAGTTCTAGTTCGCTCTGTTGGCAATTATACCTACAAGTATCTGTCCCCTTATTTTTATGTACTTCTCTCGTAAAATGAGATATGTATAAATTGGCTAGCTAAAAGTGGATTCGTTCAAGTCATATTAATAATCTTAAGGTTTAACTCGAAAATTTTCTTAGTTTCATACCTAAAATGTTCATACCTGAAGATGTTTTAACCCGAATTTAAATTTCCGTAACTTTGTGGGGAAACCCATTTTTCATCAGTCAAACTAGTTAAAAAAAATAGAAAAATAACTCAGCTATTATCAACAGAGCGAACTTCACCTTTTTAAATTTTTCAAAAATCAGAGAGGTAGATCAAACGAGTAGCCGACGGTTGACGGGTTGTGTTATTCGCTATGTTTTGTGTGTACCTTTTATGTTTGAACTCTCTCAAAGCTATGAATTTATTTTTAAAAATAATGATGTTTGGCTACAAATTGGTAAGGTCCTACGAGACACTTGTTTTCTGATTCGTTGTCTTTGCCTATAGAACTGGACCATTTTTAGCATTTTTTTTTGTTCGGACCGTAAATGGTCACGACAGGTTCCAGAGTCCCCTTCATATACCTCCCAGTCCGAACTTACTCAATGATATAAATAATAGTCTCCACATACAAATACGTCATCACATAGTCATACCACTCGCGATTCTCGTTTTCAAAATACGAAATATTCCAAAAATGCAGCATTAGCATATCACTTTTAACCATCTGACAGATTCTTGAGCCACTTTTATATAACAGAGCTCAAAAATAATTGGAAACAAATGGGCGGAAAAAATGGGCGGAGTCTAGAGATGTGGCGATGAAGAATTGTGTTGTATTTTGACGAATGCACTATTTGTCTCGATATATATTTTTTTGGTTGATTGTGGTATTAAGATTTTCTGCAGTTTTTTGAATAGCTACTGATTTGAACAGTCAGCGTGTTGAATTCAACAATTCGAACGAGGGAAATGTGGAAGAATGTTTTGAAAAGAGAAAAATAAAAATAATTTTTTTACTCCTCCGTTTTTAATGAAAAACATGTCAATAGCATAATGTGAATTTTGAAGTTCTTGTTTTTAGGAAAAAGAAGGAACTTCAAGATGTCTACTTTTGAAGTTCGATTCAGGAAAAATTCGGTATAATTTGGCCTGGTTGATTTTCTAATATAAGACATTTTGCTCAAACTTTTCACTGAAATTGATTCTGCCATTTTTTTGTTCTCTTTTTCTGTTGATGTACCCAGAGTGCAGAACCACGTGTGAAAGAGCAAAAGATAAATTTTACTAGAAATAGATCTCATATCAACTCATGCAAATAAACATGCTCATCGAGCAAAAATTAGATTCACACTGGCTAGTTGCCAAAACTAATTGGAAAATCAAAAAGCTGCACGGGGTTCAGAAGATTCAGAAGTCAGGATTCAGCACTCAGGAATCAGAAGTCAGAAGTTAAAATTCATGAGTCAGGACTCAGGAGTTAAGATTCGAGATGAAAACTTCAGAAGTCAAGATTCAAAAGTCAGGGCTCAGGAGTCAGAATTTTTAAAGTCAGGAGTCAGCAGACGAGATTCAAGAGTCGATTTCAGGTTTTCGGAATCCAGAGTCAGGATTCAGGAGTCAGGATTCAGATGTTAGGATCCGAAATGAAAGTTTCAAATGTCAAGATTCAGGAATCAGGATTCAGGAGTCAGGATTCAGGACCATAGATTCAGACGTTAAGATTCAAGAGTCATGACTCAGAAGTCAAGAATCAGAAGTCAGCATTCAGTAGTCAAGGTTCAGTAGTCAACATTCAGCAATCAGAATTCAACAGTCCGCATTCGGGAGTCGCGATTCGAAAGTCACGATTCAGAAGTCACGATTCAGAAGTCATGATTCTGAAGTCAGGTTTCAAGAGGTTTGAAACAAGAGTCAAGATTCAGAATTTAACAGAAAGGATTCAGAAGTCAGGATTCACGATTTAGGATTCACGATTCGTGATGTCCACTAGCCAAGTGATTTTTGACATTTTTAAACGTTGCTCGGCACAATTATGATTTTCAAAAAACGCTCTGATTAATACATTCATTCAAATACAAATGATATCATTATTAACTCATCTCCCAACACTTTTTCAATTGGTCAAAGTGTTCATTGATAGTTGAAATCGCGTTCATTTCCACTCCAAATGAATCTCGTAGCGGGGTGATTTTTCTAGATTTCACTCCGAATTTCTTCAACAATCTTCGTAGATAACATCGCCATCGTTCACAACATTTAGTCATAATTTGCGGCAAAGAAAAACTGTAAATAAATATGAATACATCCAGTAGAACTGTGGATAGGAGATTGATATCTTGTGATATATTAAAGCTTGTTAGAAGGACGCTCGAAATCAGGATAATATTCATAACACTTTGAAATTGAACCATAATGTTGATCATCTGAAGAAGACAGTTTTTTTTTGTGATGAAAATCGAGTAAAACTGACCTTCAATGACTTGATATTTTCAGCGATCTGAAACCTTGTAGCCAGCGAATATTCTCCATAACACGTATGAGGGGACCTATAAATCCGGTGATTCCATTTCTCCAAAAAAATCTTTAAAATCAATGCGATGGTATTGAAAACCATCAGAATTCCAATAATATATCTTGTCATGAATTCTAGAAATTTGTAAATTAAATTCTGATTTTTATTGGATTGAATGGAACCCTACCATTTCTCAATAATAATGCACTAATGATGCCGATAATAACTTGAAATGTGACTAGGATATAGGAGATGTATTTCCTTTCATTGAACTCGTAGTTCGAGATGAAGTATGTGGCCAAGCATCGTTCAATCATGAAGAATGGTAGACTGCACATGGCTGGAAAAATGAGTGAAATTTTAAATGTTGAATCGAAGTTCATACGTGTACAAAAACTGCTATTTCACAGAAATAATTCAACATAACATCCAGTATATTTTTTTCGAACACTCACCTGAAAGCAAAAGTCCAACACCAATTTCAGCATGTTATTTTTTTCACTATTTTTAGTTTTATCCAATTTTCAAATCTTGAAAAAGTTTATCGTTAAATTTGCATGATATTTTGAATACAAAATGATTTTTTGAATGAAGATTTCCGTTCAGTTTGAAGGAAGTTATGACTTTTTGAAGTTGGCACAGTTTTTTTCTCGAAAAAAATCAATAAAACCTTGATTTCTCGAAAACGAGCCATTTCTTTACTTGTTCCAAATAAGGGTTTTCTAGCCTCTAGGGGCACTTAAATTTCTACATAGTCCAAATAAATATCTTGAGCACAAAAAATTGCTTTTAGAGTCGATTCCTGCACTTCAAAAAAGCCCGTAAAATTGTATTGATTTTTTCGATGAAAGAGATTAGTCAAAATCGGATCGGCATTACGCGCTCCACTGATAATGTCCTATTTTTAGTAAAAAAAAATATTTTCAGCATATTTTGACATCAGAATCGGGTTTTACTCATCGAATAACCCCAAGGTCATGATTGTTTCCATATTAAAAATTCCTGTTCTGAAAGTATTTGGAGCTGGCAATCGTAACCGCGTGTTGAGATTTAATTTTGGACGATATTAGGGTGCAAATATCAAATTGCGACCAGAACAAACTTTTTTTTAAAAGTCGTTTTTCCTAATTTTTTCCGTTTTCAGTTTTGGACATGTTACCTGAGAAGAAGCAGAACACACTGAAATTTGTCACAAAGACAAAAGCTCGCTCGGACTCTGGATCCGCATCATTCACAAATCCCACAATCATCATTAATCTCATTGATATCAGAAAAATGTTATCAAACGCATGAATAATGTATTGAAATCCCGAGATTAAATTGAAATTGAAATGGAATTGAGACGCTTTGAATAGCAACAAGCAATAAAGGCTTATATAAATTGTGCTGAAAGGGAAAAAAATGTTGTTTCGGTTCAAGGAAATTAACTTACTCAAAGATATATACCAGAGTTTCAATAGTTAAAATGAATTGCATATTCCAATCCGGATATTCGCTTTGAATATAGGTTAAATTGAAGTAGTGGAGGAATAACATGTTATAATAAAAAATAAAATGAAAAATCGGAGAGGTGGATACAAATACAGTCTCAGAAAAAAATGTATTTTGATAATTCTGAAGATCTATGCTATTCTATTTGAGAAAATATTTCGAGAATTACTCGAAAAAGGATTATACAAACAATTTCCAATTCAATGAATATACATATGTAAGTTGTGATACATACATAGATGAATAATATAGTATAAAGTTCAAGAAAAAAAAGTTTCTATTTTGAAGGGGATGTATACTATATTTTTGGCTGATCTTTTTTGAAATATGCCCTAATCTAAAAATTCCCTAAGCCCAGCATCTAACTTTTATCCTGTAAAAGATCCTCAATACATATTCAGCAAGAGATATTTAGCAGGATTTTTACTTAATTCGGGCATCTGAAAATCATTTCTTAAACTATAAATTATCAGAAAATTATTCATATCTCTTTTTATCTTCTAATTGCTAACCGATGTGATAGTCATATCACGTTATGTCAGCGCAATGAAAAACAGCAATTTGCGAGGCTGAGAGAGAGAGAGAGGCAGAGAAAAGTTCTCCGAGAGAAGTACAATATAGTGAAATATTCCATGGCCGACTGGTTAACGGGTGTGTCTTTGAATCGAACGACGGCGCCGAACTCTGGTTCGATTCCCCACGCGCCAAAACTTTTTTATTATTTTTCTTTTTTTTTTCAAATTATATTTTTTTACAACGTTCTTTTGTCAGATACTAAAAAATACACTCTCGCAAATTTTTTGAATACATTTCTGAGTTTCGAAAACACATTAAACTGTAATTTGAAAAAAAAAAAGAAAAAATAATAATAAAGTTTTGGCACGTGGGGGAATCGAACCAGAGCTCGGCGTCGTCGTTCGATTCAAAGGCACGCCCGTTAACTAGTCGGCCATGGAAATTTTCACTGTTGTACTTCTCTCGGAGAACTTTTCTCTGCGTCTCTCTCAATCCCGTCAATTGCATGCTGACATGACGTGCATCACGTTTTATATGGGGCACAAATTTCAGCATAATTAAAATTCATTCAAATATATGTATACATAAACAACTGAAATTATCATTACCTATGCCGGTTTCTCCCAATACTTGTTCAATTGGTCGAAATGTTCATCGATACTTGAAATTGCATTTATCTCTACTCCAAATGAATCACGTAGCGGGCTGATTTTCCTTGATGTCACTCCGAATTTCTTCAACAATCTTCGCAGGTAATATCTCCATCTTTCACAGCATTTAGTCATGATTTGTGGTAACGTGAAACTATACATAAATATGAAGATATCCACTAGAACTGTGGATAATAAATTGACTTCTTGAGAAATGTTGAAGCTTGTTAGGAGTACACTTAAAATCAGGATAATATTCATAAAACTTTGGAATTGAATAATCATTTTTATCATCTGAAAAAAAATTCTCCAATTTTATTAAATAGTTAAAATCTTACGTTTAGTGACTTGATATTTTCGGCAATCTGAAATCTTGTTGCCAGTGAATATTTTTCACCAGATTTCTTACATGACTCATAAATCCGACGATTCCAAATCTCCAAAAATTTCGTTAAAATCAATGCAATCATATTGAAAATCATTATAGTTCCAACAACATATTTCGTCAGGAATTCTAGAAAATTTAAATTAAATTCAAATTTTCATTGAGTTGAATGGAACCCTACCATTTCTCAATAATAATGCACTAATGACGCCGATAATAACTTGAAATGTGACTAGGATATAGGAGATGTATTTTCTTTCATTGAACTCGTAGTTAGAGATGAAATATGTGGCCAAGCATCTCTCAACCATGAAGAATGGTAGACTACACATGGCTGGAAAAATCAGTGAACTTTTAAATGTTGAATCGAAGTTCATACGCGTACAAAAACTGCTACTTCACAGAAACAATTTAAAACAATATCAGGGTCAAAAAAAATTAGTTTTCAAAATTCAACAATAATAAGAGGCCCAGGAGTTGAAATCGAAATCACTTGAAACTGTGAATTGGTCCAAAAATGAATCATAGCTGCTAAAACGTATATGGGGCGTCCAAATGTCAAAAAATTTTAAAGAAATGTCCGAAAAATGCTGTCCAAAACGCTTCTAAAAACTACCATTCCAATTAAAGGGACATGATGATTTTCATTAAAAAAATTTTGCCGGTCTGCTGAAGTGTCACGTTTCGCACTTCATAAAAATACAGAAATGAAAAAATTTTCTGGTCCACTGTAATGTTACGCTTCAAAATGAGCATACGTGTCAGTCTAGATATTTTTTGTTGTTTTTCAAAAAAAGTAAATAATCTATTGCTTATCCGGGGAGGTCAGTCAACGGAAAAAACTATATGTAGTTTGAACCGACGAAATAGCAGGTCAAAATGAGAGATTTTGAAACTTTTCAAAATTTGATCTACTTTTCGTTAGCTGACCTCCACGGATAAGCAATATCGGATTTTATTTAATGCAAAACGTGACATTGGAGCAGGCCGGCAATATTTTTCAACAAAAATCATTATGTCCCTTTAAATCGAATGGTAGTTTTTTGAAATTATTTGGACAGGATTTTTTGGGCATTTGTTAAAATTTTTTGTCGTTTGGACGCCACAATATTGAACTTTTTTGTGTGAGGCCTTTCACAAATTTTTCATATCTACACCCTCGTTCGAATCTCGGAAACCTTATACTAATTTTGGTGGTTTTATATTCGTTGAGGACTATCCACTATCGAACCCATGATATTTATTTTCATTTCCAGGAGGACATTCTGAAGCTGATGAATTCCTCAAATAAGTTTGAGAATCTTAAATTTGAATAAGGATTCGGAAATGAATTGCAGAACTAATAAGTTTACAACAGCACAACTATTTTTCAAATATTAAGCCTGAAATCAGTTATTATTATCAATCATTATTAAAAAATACGTGTATCCGTTTTTGTAACTGCAAACTCTCAGAAAATTTCAATTATTTTTCGAACTCTCACCTGAAAGCAAAGATCCAATACCAACACTGATAGTAAAAGCAAAAACTGGGTCCGACTCTGGATCTGCATCGTTCACCAGTCCAGCAATCATCATCACTCTCATCGTTATCATAAAAACATTATCAAATGCATGAATAATGAATATAAACCCAGAGATCAAATTGAAATTAAAATGGAATTGTGATGCTTTGAATACTAAAATGGAATAAAAACTCATATTCATCGTGCTGAAAAACATTTTTTGTTTAACAAATTTTTTTTTTTTGAAGATTTGTCCTCACTCAATGATATAAACCAAGGTTTCAAAAATCAGAATCAGTCGAAGATGTAAATTCGGATATTCAGTTTGAAAATAGGTTAAATTGACGTAATGCAGTAATAACATGAATATCAGAATAAAAAATATAAAATGAAGAAATGAAATGAATACAAAGGAAAAAGCAACGAATCAGAGATTGATTAATGTATTCTGGGGATTAGAATAACTTTTTCTTAGAATGAAAAAAATCAAAGAAAATTTAGAACTACATATATATGTAAAGATACAAACAGGTCACACTTCGATGAATAAGACGTCTAACATAGTTCAACTGGTTCAAAGAACAAATAGGTAGAAATGAAGGCTCTGCAAAAATGTTTTACTTATTTACTAGTTTTTTTTTAAAGTAATTTATTGCAAAAAAACAGAAGTTTATGCTTTGGTTTTTGTGTCTAAGAACAAAGAACCCTTGAATATTCCCACGCTGGCTGAATTGTTCTAGTTTGAACGAGAAAAGAGTTTTTTCGAGAAAATGATTTTTTTAAACAACACGTCAAGATTTCCCACATGGTAATCTTAAATAAACGATACATTTTGATTACCTTTTTTATTCTGATTTTATTTCTGACATTCGGATTAAACATTTATTAACAAAACACCTAATTAGACCAGATGTGTGTTGATTAGAAAATAAATGATAATGTATCAGTTTTGTGAATTTCTAATATAGGTTATGAACAAAAAAGATATCCATAATGTTCGAAAAAAAACCAAAAACAAACGTGTTGAAAAAAAATCATTTTCTGAATGAGGGTAATTATTCCCAACGATTTAAATTTTTATTCAAAAGGTTGGGTCTACGGAACAGTATTGTTCATTTCGTTTTTCTATTCCTTTCGCTTCGAGATATTTTGATCTACAAGTGTCTGATTCTCTTATTTTTTATTCACTATTTCGTCTGATAGATCAAAAAACGTTTTCTTGCGAAGGGAAAAGAAAATCAGAATAGGCAATAGCAAAAGTTAGTTCATAATCTCGAGAATCCTCAACACTTGGCTAAGGTCTACTAAACGCAATACAAAAAAACCGATTCTTCTTGAAAATCTTGCTTTTCAAAAAAAAATGCATAGATTTTGATCTCAAAATTTTTTTTTTGGTCTGTATCATTTGAAGCAGGATTCCATGATTTTTCACTTTCTGGATCGGATTTTTAAAGTTCATGAACTAAAATTGTAATGAAGATTTTCCAAATCAATACATCCAAGTTATACAGACCAGGTCCAAATTTGGGTTTAATTCATATGTATACATTTAGACCCAACTTTTTGAATAAGAATAGATCCGACTCAAAGGTGTGAACAATTTGAAACAGATGAGTTTTTCTCAAAATTCATCCAGATTCAAAAATTATTTTTGAAGTTTTTCAACTGTCCAGAATCGGTACAGTGCTTAAAATGAACCTGAAAACAGATAAACCGTTAATAAAATTTAATTGAATACTTGTAACTATAAAAACCACTAGGTTTAATATTATATACTCAGACAAGAACAAACTTCAAAAATGGAAACAAATTGGCAATTTTCCAAAAATGGATTTGAGACGATCTGCGGTTCATAAACCACACTAATCTTTTCGGTTTTCATATATTTCTCGGTTCGAATACGCAGTTCAATTCGAGGTTGCGATTCTCTTCGAAGTTTCGCAGACACATTGAACTCGAAGTTGACTAACTGAAAGTGTTTCAGAATTTTTTTCAGCTCCACAAAGAGAAAAAGAATACCCACGTCGTGTTTTGCAGGTTTCTTCCTAGCGTCAAGTTTGCTTTAGATCGTAGTCCTTCACGGCTCAACAAGTTCAAACTCATCGTCTCAATGTCAGAATCAATTTGAAGGGTTTCAAGTTTTAGTCATTGGTCAAGACCTCGTTCCAGAAATCATGCCTTTACTGCTCTCATGTGTTCCTAGAATTATTAACATGAGCTCATGATGATCTAAATACTCCACCTACACCTTCTCCAAACAACTACAAAAATTCTCCGGAATAAAAAGATCTCGACAACTTCGGCAAATCGGGATATCATCAAACAAACTGATACCCCTTCGACGCCGTCGATAATCCCTTTCAAAATTCATGTGAAAAATATCCTGAAGTGTTTGATGAATATCAAAGTTCCATGCCAATTTGAACTTGTTCGTCAAAAAATTAGAATATTATTTTGGATATTTTTCAGGGATTTCGGGCGGTAGACAAATCGCCATAAACGCTCTTCAATTCGTCCAGAGTAGGAACTTAACAAAATATTAGAGTAGGTCTATTGAGCTCAAGTGATCTTGACTTACTACTGTATTCTACCAATCCGATTATCATGATCACCCATTATAACATATACACTATCCTCAAACAGCCCTTCGATATACATTTCGCTCAATGTCCCAGATAACGGAAAATCATGGGCCAATCTGAACTATAGTCTAGTCTAGTATATAAATATTACTCATGTGGTGACAAAAGAGAATCCAAAATGGCAAATATCCCTATAATAGTAGGCCAATCTTCTCCAAATCTTGACAAACTCCCACTGAATCTGATACCCAATAATACATGTGGAACACCTCCATTCTTTATATATGGCTAGGTAATAATGACGGAAATAATGGTAAGCGGTTTTTCTTCGAAATCCACCCTTGAACTCGATTGGTGGATAATTGAACAAGCCGAGACCTTCACGAAGGATGTCGTCGTTTAGCAATGTTTGATATCTCCAGATTCGTCAAGTTTTGGTTTGACCAAGGCTTCAGGTATATCACCGATAAGAATTGGTGCCAAATTTACCATTGAGTTGTCAGCTAGCTAGAAGGTCTTCATGTAAACGTGTATAAGGTTCCAAAATAAAATCGGTCCTATTTTCAGTGAGCTCAAAAGATGAATAACAATCGAAAAAAGTTAAACGTCAATTTCTAAGTAATAAGATTATTAACCAAGACAATTACTTTATCATAGGAACTCTTACAGTTATGTATTTGTATTATTTGATATCCACAAAATTTGCTCTATCGGAAAATTCTACAGTAATCCTCAAAATACACATTGGACTACTGTAATATTCAAGAAAAAAATAAGCATGGAGTTTGCAGTTCTAAAACAATCAACCTGAAAAATCAGGTTCAAAGATTTACAGGTTCAAAAGTTAAAAAAAAACATTATTTCGGGACACTCTCTTTAGAACTCTCATGTGTACTATTTTGCGACCTCTTTATCTTGTGGCTCTTATATTATTCTGGAACTGATGTTCTGGAACCCTTATTCTGGTACCCTTGTTTTGGAACTCTCTTTCTGGAACCCCTATTATGTAACCTTCATTCTGTAACCTTTATCCTGGAACCCTTATCCTGGAACCCTTATTCAGGAACCCTTCTTCTGGAACCCTTATTTTGGAACCCTAATCTTCTTGAACCTTCTTGTTATCCTGTAATTTTTATATTAATACTCTGTACCTTATTAATTTTAGTAATTTTAATTGGGAACCTTCTTAAATTTTTTGGGAACCCACATTCTACTTCAGAACCATAATTTTGATATTCTTGTTATGGAACCCTTGTTTTGGGACCGTTATTCTGGATCCCTTATTCTGATATCATTATTCTGGAACTCTTAATCAGGAACCCTTGTTTTGGGACCCCACCTCTTTCTGGTACTCTTTTTTCCTCAATTTTTTTCGTTGAAATTTTCTGATCCATGAAAAGTGTTTGCCTCTTCTCACACATCAACGTTATTTTATGACCAATAAAACAACGTGTATTCAATTATTGCAAAATCCAGACAAGAATCATTTTGTTTCTTTCGCCAAAATTGTAACAGACACATTTTGTTGTTCACTAATGATTCATGCAATTTTGTAGGCAACTCTTTCTTCTTTTCTTTTGCACAAATTAATAATTCCATCTTCCAAAGATCAAACCTACCCTCTCGCCCATGTTTTTTTACAACATTCTCACCCTTTTTTTCAACTCGACCAAACACCGGATTTTAATTGAATTTCCGAAGATATATGTATCTATTTTCTCCACCTCCATTCTCACATGTCCTCCTCCTCTGATATGTTTTCGTCGTTGACGCATCGGAAATTGCCGCATTTCCGCTCAAATCGGTCCGCAAATAAATGTGTGTTCCCCCCAACCGATTTTTGAGGATAACAAAACAATTCTCAGGATTGATGTCCTTTTTGTTATTGGGTAAACAAGTTCGCGCTCACTTTATGAATAAATCGCATAATTTATGTGTTATGCGTCTCTGGGTATGTATGTGTTCCTATTTTTTAAATGTTATTATTATTTTCCATTGAATAAGTGAGCAAAGTACTTGTTATGTATATCATAGGAGTCTCCTCCATAGCTGAAAATTCTTAGAAAAAAACACTTGACTTGTTTGACATGTATGTATGTTTGTGCATTTCAAAGTTTAAAAACCGAAAAAATGTTTGTTGAAACGAAAAGACATGACTATTCAGGTTGTGAGGCAATTCATTTGATGTTGAAAGTTCGCCAAGAAAATAAATAAAATTGATTTCGAGCTCCAGAAGGTTGGATTTTAATTTTGAGTTTGCTCACAACTAAATGAAATATTGGATGTTTGGGTGCGTATTTCAAATTTTCTTATAGATTTTATGTTTTTTCACTTAACTATTATCAACAAAACGAACTTGACATACTGAACATTGTTTATTTTTTGAGCATCCGACAGTCAACGAGTTGTGCAGCCTACCATGCTTTGTGTGTGTGTCTTCGAAGTCGACCGAAACTATTGTCCGGACGAAAAAATTAGAGCCTTGGAAGACAACCAATATGGCTTAGCAAACGCCGACAGCACACGTTCCCTTTCAAAAAGTTTTGAGTCTTAAAGGGGGGGGGGGGGG
>LR548931.1:88478-244208 GCA_900536415.3 Caenorhabditis sp. 38 MB-2015
GGGTAACACGAATTTTTGAGTATAGTTTTTTTGATTTGAAACTAAAGAGTACCACCGACATAGTAAAACTACCAAGGGAATTTTTACCGGAAAACCTAGTATTCGAGAAAATTGGATTTAGAACTTTTTTTTTGAACGTATATACGTGGTAAAATTTGTAGGGGACTGGAGAAATTCTCGAATACTAGACCTTCCGGTAAAAATTCCTCTGGTGGTTATACTATATCGATGGTGCTCTTTCTTTTGAACACAACGAAATTGATGGAAGCTGCACCAGAACAACAACCAGAGGAATTTTCACCGGAAGGTCTAGTATTCGAGAATTTCTCCAGTCCCGTACAAATTTAACCACGTATATACGTTCAAAAAAAGTTCTAAATCCAACTTTCTCGCATACTAGGTTTTCCGGTAAAAATTCTCTTGGTAGTTTTACTATGTCGGTGGTACTCTTTAGTTTCAAATCAAAAAAACTATACTCAAAAATTCGTGTTACCCCCCCCCTTTAAAAAGTTCTTTTGTTTGTATTTCTGCAACTTGACGAATGTTCACAAAAAAATCAGGATTGTTTTCTTAGAGTATTTGAATATTTCCTTATTTTTTAATTCGTTCCAAATTCCAAATTTTGGACTGAAACTGAAATTGTATTTTATTATTAGACTCGTAAGCTTTTTTGTTCTATCTTGAAGTGTACTGTCGGCATTTTCTAGGCCATATTGGTTCTCTTCCAAAGCTCAAAATTTTTTAAAAAATATACTTTAGGGGTTTTTGAATGTTTAGGTTCTGATCCTTTACACATAGAATCGAAAATGAATAGACATCTAAAAAATTACGTGAAATAACCATGACGAAAGTTAAAAACAACGCCAAAGTTAGCAACCGACAGTTGCCAGGTTGTGTAGCCTGCTATACTTTATGTGTACTTATCTTTCTTTGCAAAGCATCAAAAAAGGGTTGTATTGTGAATACGAAAAAATTAGAGAGTGGCCTAGACACATCATGTTAGCCCAATGAAAAATGGGAAATAGGTGAGAGGGAGGACGTGAGTGGAGACGCAGACACGTTCACCGGAGCAAGCACGCTCTTTTTCACTGAAAATCGCCTTCTCTCAAAAAGAATCAGCATTTCGCACATTTAAGTTCACGTTTTTGTTGTTGGCTTTTTCATTTTCAAAATAAAATATTTTTTGCGTATTTTCCAAAAAGAAACAAAAAAAAACACGTTTTTTGTTCGATCGAAAAAAAACGTGAACTGATCAGCAAAACATTATTTTTTTCTGAAATAAAAACTGGAAATGAACATGTGCATTTTCGCTCTAATGAGACTGTCTGCGTCTACACCCCACGTTCTCCCTCTCACCTTTTTACCTTTTAACAGGGTGTGTAGAAAACGCAAGAACCTATTTTTTTTTCTTATTTAAAAAAACTTGAAGTTCTATTTTCGGATCTTAGTTAAGGTTTGCCCAAATCATTTCCATTATCATCATTCTCCATGTTCCTGGTCAACAAAAAAAAAATGTAAAAATTGCCAATGTTTTTGTCCATCGCAGAATTCCTAATCTTGTTTTTCTTGCCTAGTCAATTCATAAGAAAGAATAAATGATCAACAGAACGGATTTTTTTTGTCTTTAAAAACCTTGTTTTTCAAACATCTGCAAATGATTTCTGATTTATTTCAAGCCAGCGAGGCAAAAAAAAAGGGTTTCTGAGCTTCTCCAGCAAAAAAACAGAAAACTTGCTGAAATTGGTGCCATGTTCTCTTGTTTGCTCGTAAAATAAAAACTCAAACATCGGTTCAACAACAATTTCTACAAACTTGTGACGTGTCAAAGACCAAAATAAACAAGTCACTAATAGTTTTTTTTTTCCGGAAATTGAATAAATGATGATTCAAGGCCCCCGTTTTTTACTCTTTCATCAACAATGTGTGAATTTCAGAATATGATATTAGCCTTTTTTTCTCAAATTTTCTCAAGTGGTTATTTTTAGATGCAAAATCCACATCATAATTCCCAATTAGTGTATTTTTAGAAAATTCGTCGATCAGACTATGCAAAGTGTTGCACTCTTTTCTTTTTTTGAGAAAAAAAATAATTAAAAACCCAATGACGATGACGAATGACGTAGGGTGTTTACTGAGGTCAAGCACCTGAGACTAGTGATGTCTAAAAATGGACCTCTTGAATCCAGAGAAACAGTGATTTGGACAATCTGAATCGAGGTAGTTTCTGAAATGGAGCATCGGAAAATAGTGGTTTCTGAATCAGACAACCTAACTCTGATGTAGATCTTCTGAATCGGATGGTTTCAGATTTCTTGAATTGACGTGGAACCTGGATCTAACCTTCTGAAGAATAGTTTAATTCGAACCGGATTTTTCTGAATCAGAAAAATCTCTCAATAAGGGCTTCTGAATCTTGTTTGTCTTTGATTCAGACTTCTTGACCCTATTTCAACCCTGAATCTGATATCTTGATCTCGTTTATGTTCTCGGTGGTTCCTGAATTCAAGAATCTTATACCAGTGGTTCATTCTGACTCAGATTCTCATTTTGAATCTGAATGGTTTCTGAATTCTCGAGAACCTCTGAATGATGTGGTATTTCTGAATCCAAAAAAATTGGGAAATTCTGAGTTGCCCCTTCTCAATGGGATGGCTTCTAAATAAGGTTACTTGAGTTCTATTGATTCTTGAAACGTATCTTCGGAATCCAGGTGAAATCTATATTGGGTCTTCTGAATCCAGACAACTTCTGAAACAGATATTCTGAATCCGTCTAGTTTATGAATCAGATCTTTTGACAACGTCGGATTACTGAATGTGAGTGGCTCCTGAACAACCTACGGAATTCAGTTAAAACCTGAATCAGACCTTCTGAATTTGTTCAGCTTCTAAATCGGACCTCCGGAAATTAAGTAAACATCCGATTTTATCTTCTATTCTGTCCGATTCTAGATTTAATTTCCTGATTCAGGTGGTTTCTGAATCAAACATCATCTGAATCCAATTAGTTTCTGAATCGGACTGCCTAAATCCGAGTGGTTCTTGGAGTGGCCTTTTTGTCTCAAGTGGTCCTAGGACAGCTTATGTCTAGACCTCATCGTTTGGGTAATAACAGTTCTAGAACCCCTATTCAATGAAATAAAATGTTACTTCTAAACCCTGATTCCTAGGGTAGTCAAATTGTCTTCAAATCCTTTTTTATATTTTTTTTTGAACATGAGAACATTATAACCTTTCGATCTCCCTTTGAGCGATAGATCAACATCAAAATATCCACCCTTCACTTCTCTTTTTTAATTCCAAGGTGTCTCTAGCACGCGACAATTTCATGTGATACTATGTCTTTTCTCGGCACCCACAATTTTCTTGTTTCTGTCAGCAATCTCACTGCGTGGTGATAATTATAGCGTTTTGTTGTTGAAAATTCTGGGAAAATTTTATGTATGTCAGAGAGCAAATTATAGGTTTCATTTTTGAAAGGTCGGAAATCAACGAAACCTGGTTTGATTTTTGTTTTCCATTTTCTCTGCGTCTCTTCATATGTGAGAAAACTACAAAACCGAACAAAATACAATATGATTCATTGCCCGAATCACAGACACAAACATGACAAATCCTAATTAATCCACAATCCCCTTGTCACTCACCTCTGGCTTCAATTTCTTTCTAGTTTTGCTCAATCTCTGCTCTTTTTCCTTTTCGATGTACTACTCGATTTTTCGTCGGGTCTCACAGTGTTTTTTCTTCTTCTTTTTTTTGTGTTGTTGTTCATAACACTTCGTAGAATATTCAAACAGTTTTACGAATCATTAAATATATGCATTTTTCTCACAAGAAAATAGCTGAGATCTTTGGAAAGTGTACTTGATTTGTCTAGAATTGCCGAAAAATGGGTTGGAAGCTTTTGTGTCCGATCTTTTAAATACTTTGTTGAAAAACGTTTGACGTGTGTGGAAGTAGACATTTAATGTCCCAGAATTCAGGAGATTCTATTTTTGAACCAGAAAATTTAACGGAGAGTTACCAGGAATCTAGATGACTCCTGAATCCGACTTATGTTGTTGGTGGTTTCAGAATCAGATCTTATGAATCTGTGTGATTTCTTGAATCCATGTTATCTCTGAATCAAAGCCATGAGACTCTGAATCGGACTGAAATCCAGATAAACCTTGATAGGACCATCTGAAGTCAAATGGATTCTTGATCCCTGAATTGTGCCTTCTGAATCTCAATGGTTTCTGAATCGGTTCTCTTGAATTCTAGTGGATCTCGAATCCGACTTTTGTTTGAATCCAGGAGAATGAATCCAGGTTGATCTCCTGAATTCAGATGACCTTAGAATTTGATTCCTCCAGTTCGGGTGAATCTTGCAGTAAACCTCCTGAATTCAGGTAATTTTTGAATCGTATCCTCTGAATCCAGGTGAGCCCTGAAATGAACTCACTCAAAGGATCAAATGGCTTCTGAATCGGTCCACCGGAATCTGCGGTCTTGAAAATCTAGTAGACCCCTGAGTACAATTTTCTGAATCCAATTGCTTTCTGAATAGGATTTTTTGAAATCAGAGAAACACTGAACATGATCTTTAGAATCCAAGTGACTTCTGAAACGGCCCCCTTGAATTTCGACAGCATCTGAATCAGAAATCATATATATAAAGTTAATTTGTTGTTTTTTGCTCGTACATATTTTTTTCATTTTTCATCTCACCCACTATGTATGTATGTATTTTCAAAGATTTGTAATTTTTAAACCTATAAGTTGTTTTTATCAACACATGCACATTTTTTTGACTCATCGCCCTCTCAACATAAGTCAGAATAACTTTCGATATTAAACTTGTAAGGATTCCCTGGATTTATAATTCCAAAAAACAAACTACAAATGTGTATATCCATATGTAAATACATATTGCAAATATCCTTGCTCCGGAAACAAGAAATTTTCATTTTCATCTTCTTTTTCTTTTTTTTGTTGCTTACTACCGTGAGAATATTTCTTTTGCTCCGAAGAAGTGCAAATTATCACATGATGATGATGATGAGCAGTTCGATGAGCAAAACCATTAACTCGGATATCATCTATTGTTCTACTTGAGTATAATAATACCCTTCAACATGTTTTTGCTATTGAATTAGTCACGTTTTTTTCCCAGAACTTTTTTCTTTCAGTCATTAGCGAAAAGAAGAAAAAAATGTATTCATTAGTCTCGCGCGGGTTTTTGTTCTTTGCCAGATTTTTTTATTCGTCTAGTATGAATTTTTTGTAGTGTTGGCTGGCTGAAATAATTACCATCTAACATCATATTTTATGAAATTCATCAGAGATTTTTAATGAGTCAGTCAAAAAATTATACTGAGTCAGGTTATCATTAGGGAATTGAGAGAAAGAAAATTGGTGGGTGGAACCTTCCACTGGAAAGGGCAGATTTTTTTTTGTGAAGAGCAAAGAGCAAAGATTGGCCTAGGTATAGTAACCTCAGAAAAGGGTAGTTTGATATCCAGGTCCTCTAGAGTACGGTAGTTTTCTTGATGGATCTTTGTGTTTCAAAAACGGAACTCACATAAGACAATGAATTTCATGGTTCGTCAAGTTCTAATTAGAAAATGCATTTTTTGTAGCTCAAATGGACTCATTTTTTGGGTGAGTAGGTTTCTTTGCTTCATTTTCAGGCCGATTCCTCTCTGCTCAGAAAATTCTTCTGATTTTTATGACAAAAAATGTGCCAGACATGAGAAATGAAACATTGACATTTGAATTTTGAATGACATTTATGTAGAGTTTCTGTTCAAAAATGTTGTTTCATGAAGTTCAGCATTTAAAATTAGTGGTTTGAAACTGGAAAGGTTTAGATTTTGAGCCATGTTTCAGTAAAAAATATATCTAGGTTCGGTTCTGATAACTTTTTGTTAACTGAAAAGGTTCTAGACTTTGAGCCATGATTGAACGAGCTCCACAAAATGTTACTGGGTTCAGTTCTGAGAACTGAGAATTTTTTGGGCCCAATTTAATGAACTCCGAGAGTTTACTTTTCAGCTCCAGGAAAATCCTTCACGAATCCTGAAAATGCTCAGAACTCAATCAATTCTGAAACGTTTAGCTGAACAGGATGTTGATCTAGTTGTTCAGGATACAGTATATCAACCTTCAATTCTGAAGGTACTATAGAATACCCTGAAGCACCTGTATACCCGAAGTATCCTTATTTTGGACTCGAACATGCAACTTTTTGGATTTTTTTTTGGTCAAGTAGCTGCTACCTCAACCTAAGTACACTTGACTGAAACACTTGATATTTTTTGTTCCCTTTTTCAGTTTTGAGCTGTTGTTACACTTTTTCTGAAATTTTCTCGGCAGCTTTAAATATCAAATTCTAAGCTAAAAATTTTTTGATTCCCCCTCCCCCCTTTTATCCAAAGTTCATCCAAACAACATTCATTTTATTTCAAATCTCGGAAACAAATTCAAATTTCCTCTTTCCATCCATCCTACAACAAAAATCTTGCAACGTTTCCCCCCTTCCTAACCAGTTCTCTGTTCCTAATCTCCTTATGATAAATCTTGGCACCTCGCCATATCTGCCCCAAGCTCCGCCCATTTTTCCCTCTCAATCGGCCCCGCCCCTCAAACATTTTCACTCCTTCGTTCTCTTCGATCACAAAATAAAACCAGAATTTTTTTTCGTTTTCTTTTTTTTTGTTGCATTATTATTATTATTGTTGTGTAATGAAATGAAAAAAATGTCTTTAACAAAACAACTATATACAATTTCCTTGTTTTGTCGAGAAATAATAACAAATAAAATAAAAACCTATTTATTTTCAGCATGACTATTTCGTTGACAAAAGTGACTGGAAGCTCGCCACAAACTTGTGGCCTAGCACTGGGCGTTCGGATAATTGGGGGCTCTTTTTTGTGCTTATCCATTATTTCGAGCATTATCGCTTGTGCTCTATGGAACACGGAGAATCATACACTTTCTAACAATATTATATATTATGGTGAGTATCTTTAAGGCCACCTAGATTTGCACTTTGTGCTCCAATGAATATTCATGAGCTCCTTGAAGTTCATAAATTCATTTTCATTTCTTTATTTTTCAGTCGGATTATCTGCCACTCAATTGCTCAACATTTTCATCGTCTACCTTTTGAATCGTGGAATCCAATTGCAAAAGGCACATTATTTGCAGCCATTCATCATTTGTGCACTGCTCCATCTAATTATATGGTTTGTTATTTTTTCTTTTCCTGGTTTTTATGTGATCTTGGGAAAAAAAGCTAGAAAAAAGCAAACTAATCCCTTTTTTGTGCTGACGTGGGTTCTTCTTAGCAAGAAAAAATTAGGTTGGGAAAAATGGGAGAAATAATTGGATTAGTTAGATCTGGCGGATTGAGCAACATTGATTCCAGTCAGAGATCGGATCCTTCGAAAATTGAGGAGCCCTGATTCAAGAGCTAACTCTGTCAGGAAGATGATTCGGCTGAAAACAGAAGATCTGACTCTAAAACTAGCCGGATTCAAAAGTCCTGATTTCAGAATGATACCTGGTTCAGGGATCAGAATATTCTATTCTGAAACCAGCGATGTCTAGTAGTCGGATTCAAAGATTCAAAAGTCCTGGCTTGGAAATAACCTGGATTCAGAAGGTTTTAACCAGCTGTATCTAGATACCGAATTCAGGAAAAGCGATTCTAAAATCAACCGTGTCTAGAAGTAGATTTCATGTTTCGACTGAATTCAGGAGATGTGGCTCTGAAACTAGCCTGATTCAGAAGGGTCCTAATCAAAAATTGTCTTCAAATCAGGTCATCTGATTCTTGAACCACTGGATAGTGGATTTAGGTTTAGTGGATCCAACCGTGTCTATATCAGTCCATCCCCAAAATCTTGTATCGGACCACAAGAGCCTATATATCCTGAGCTAAACTTAGTCAAAGTTCCTACTTCCTCCTTTAAAAATCAACAATTTCATTTTCTTTCAGCATTCTCCTCTCTGCCATCTTCTTCCTCTACGTCGTCACCCGTGCCACCTTCTACACAACCTGGTCAGACTTGGGCTTCTTCTTCATCTTCGTTGTTCTAACCGGCTTCTGGATTATCGCCATCTCATTGGCACGCGAATACCGCGACTATGTACGTGAGACTAATCAGCTTCATTGCTACACCATTTTAAGAGAAACTTACTAACTCTTCGCTTTTTTATAGATTATCTATGATGATTTTCTACACGAAACATTGCCGAGCTATGTTTGATTTACATAACAAGAACACTTGCTTTTGTTGATTGCTGACTACTACTACTACTAATATCTTACACTACGGGTACACCTTTGTGGAAAATAACATGTTTTTGTTACAAAAAGACGCTTGCGGTTCAACTTCTTTTTTTTGTTGTACATATTTTTATTTTGTAATACATACATTATAATGTGATATAGTTTGTTTTTTGTATACTGTGCATACACAATAAAAATATTTATTTTTATCTTTTTTTTAATCCTAGTACACATGCTCAACCTGTATTTCTTGAGAATTGTAGGTGGGATGATTCAATTTCAAATTCCATCTTATTTTCTGAATTAATCAGAGGATTTGAGATGGATTTACGAAATCCTCCGCTGACAAAATTCTTTTGGCACGTAGAAATAAATAAGCCGTTCCTATTTAAATGGCGGGGTTGGTCATGACATAGGAAACATTACAACAACAACAAAAAGGAACTGATGTACATATTTTGGGAGGCGGGTTCTGACCAGCTCTAGATGATGTCAGAACGTATGAAGCTGGCCAAGAATTGACTCAAACTGTTTGAAACTGGAGCAAGTTCAAAAGAAATGCATGAGATTTGACAATTAAATTTTGACGAAAACTTGTTTATTTACTAAATCGACCCTCCTGATCATAAATTCTGATGTTCAAATTTTCCAGGGTTGAATTTTTCCCGCATTATTTCATTGTTCATATGCTATAAAATGTGATTTTGTGATGTAGACTAGGCTTTTCAGCATTATCTAAAACCCTGAAACAATTTAATTTTTCTGAAAATATGAAAAGAGACCTAAGGTTGCAAAATCGGGCAAACGGGGCCGGCCGCCCGTTCGCCTGTTTTCCGAAAAGCCCGTTTGCACGTTCGCCCGTTTACCCGAACCCTCGAAAACAAGAACGCCCGTTCGCCCGCGTCCGTTCATCCGTTCGCTCGTTCATCCGTTTGCACGTTTGTCTTTTTTCTTGTTTTTTTCTTAATTATTTGTCTCGAACAAATGACCGAACAAACGGACAAACGGGCGAACGGGCGAACAGGCGAACGTGTAAATGGATTAATGGGCGTGCGGGCAAACGGGCGCGGGCGAACGGGCGTTTGTTTTTACAAGCCTAATGAGACTTGAAAATGGTATATCCGCTATAATCGTATTGCCTGAACCAGAAAAAATGTGTGGAGTTTCGCATTTTTCGATGTTTCGGATGAGGTAAAGAATTATTTGCGTTTCAAAATGTGCGGAATCGATTGTGCATCAAATTTGCTATCGATTGGTGTGAGTTTGAGGTCAAAATACTCACTATAACGGGTGAAAATAATTAAGAATAAAGAACTATTGAAGACTCATAACTTTTTTTTTATTTGACTGTGGCAAAATTGAAGTTCAGAATAGTGATCAGCAGGGTCGATATGATAAATATACTGAATTTCATTTCATTAAAGGATAATTGTCTAACCTTATGTCACTAGGGTTCAACTGTTTCAAGAGTTTCACTCCGAAATGGACCTGATACTAATTGGATGTTCGATTCTGGAAAAATGGTGATAATTTCGGGTAAAGCTCCAAATCTCAATGACTTCAGTTTACTCCCGATTTTTGTTTCGATATTTGATAGAAATTGAGCCTATCCAGATCATCTAATAATTCTCCAACCACTTGAACTTCAAAATTTGTGAAAATCTATCATGATCTGAATATGTATCCAAATCAATAGTTCTACAAAAAATCAGCCATAATACCTTGACTCCTATAAATAACCCAAACATCCGGTAAGATGTTGGAGTCTTTTTTGAGCTTGTTCCAATAGAACCTGATTCAATTCAGGAAGTACTACTATCCATTACAAAATCCTCTCACTATCAAAGTGTATCTAAACTACAATGTATCTGATTCTTCTTCCTAGTACCTTTCAATGAATGTCCTCATTAGTACACATCGCTCATTGTTCCCACAAAGAAAGGTCAATTTGAATAGAATAGAAAACTGAAAAGATTAGCAAATTCTCAATTTCGAGTTTATTGCGTTGGCAGAAAAAGTAATCTATCCATGCTCCAAAAAAATGTAACACAAAAACACAAACAATTGACGATGATGACGAGGGTTTTTGGCTCTAAAAATAGCACAGACACTAATATCTTTTTGTACGTATTATGAACTAGCTTTAGTCGTTTTTTTTTCTTTCCGGTGATTGAGAGGATTCAATTCAAACGCCTCCGAGAAAATTTTTGTGGCTAAATTATTTTTTCAGGAAAAATGTTTTGGAAAATACATTTTTCTCAAATTAACAATACAAATTGGAGAAAAAAACAAAGTCACATGACACATATTTTCCACATACATAACTCGGACGGCAATAACATGCACCCGACAAAATAAGGGTTTTGACAGAGGGTTATGCTATCAACAATGATGAGAGTTCAGTTGATGATTTATGACTTGATGATAATTTCATAAAACTATACATGATTAATATGGAGGATTTGTGTAGAACCAAACCAAGGTCAAAAATCGAGAAGAATAATGGAAAAATAATGAAAATAATCACGTATCAGAAAAGTTCGATGAGCAAAGATTGTGTATGTTGTGTACACAAAAAAGGGTTTCTAATGAGGAAAACTTGCGAATTAATATCAGCTGAGCAGAAACCTGAAAACTGGATTGATGTTCTATGAATTATACCAGAGACGATTGCGAACTGGACCCAATAGGTCCCAATAGGTCACAATAGATAGTTTCGGACCTTGGGTATAGAAGAACTGTTGAAAATTAAACTCGACACGATTTTTTCAAAACACGTCCTGAATCAGGTCCAAAATAGGACTTATTTTTATGGCCCTGTTTTAGGGACACTTTTTCTGTCCGAGTCCGATTTTTGGACCCGGTTCAATGAGTTTCTTAGGAGCCACAGTCTGATTCAGCAACTATCACATTAGACCAGTCAAATATCAGGTCCAATCCGATTTGGAGAACCAGAACCAGCACTGCAAATGCTAAACCTCTCCAAAACGAAAAGGTCCATGTGCATGAGGTTTTGAGATAGAAAAGGATTTCCTGTAAAATTTTGAAAATAATACGGTATCTAGTTAGATGATAGGTCCCACTTTTCACCATTCACAATTTCAATTTTTCTCTTTTAGATGGCTGATCTTGCTGATCAAATGAATCAAATGCATATTCAACAAGACAATGCTGCTCATCCTTGGAGCCAGTTTTACGATTCCGAACCAGTGAGGCCAATAAAAAGAGGACCAAGGGAGATGAACTCGAAAGTCACTTTGGAACAGGTTCAACAGTTCCGAGATATCTCGAAACAAACTTGGGTTAATGACCGAAGAACCGAACATCTAGTGGGGTTCAAGAAGAAAGAATTGAGAACATCGGATGAAATTCCAAATGAACCCTTTGCATATTATTCGGTGATTGCGAATCGTTGGGATCTTGCTGTTTTGACACCGGTTTTCAATGAAGTCGTCGCTCAAGATAGGTTCGATCTCAAGTTAGTTTATCTGACCGATCATTCTCGAGATGTTATGAACCCGGGATATTTTGAACGAAAATATCATCCGATTGGAGATGTTATATGTGTCATTAAACTGCAGCGCAAGCACAGACACGAAAGAACTCGCATCGAGAAGATTGAAGCAAAAGACGTCGTGCATCCGCATGGTAAATGTTTTTGGGAAGTTGCCGAATACTTTCATACTCCAAGGGATATTCAGAAAGAAGTGATCACAAGTCCATATTTTCTGAAGAAGAAGCGTGGACTATTTTTTTGCGTTGGCGCAAAGTTCACCAATGTTATCGAGATGAATAATTTTTTTCTACCCAAACAAAGAAGAGAAAACCAGTTGTTTATTGTCCACAACTGTTTTCACCCCGACCATCCGACCTGGACAATTTCTATCGACTTTGAAAGAGAACCACTGGATTACTCTAGCAAAACTGTCATCAAAACTGAACACTTCTAACACATATTCTCCAACCGTGCTTGATGTCCAAGATGCTCCAGATCTCATTGAAAACATTTTCAAAAATTACAACCTAGCCTTCAAATATTGGAATCGTGAAGATGCCTATCGCGCACTGAAAATAACGATGGATTTTGGGTCGAGTGGTCTCTACGCTATCAAAAATGAGCATATCGATTCTCATATGTATACCACACAACATGTCAATCCTATCACTCGTTCTCCGTACATTTACTTTTGTTTCAACATCGTTGGCGTCAATAGCATACCCTCGGCGAAGAAATGGAATCGAGCCGTTTCGGTGAGAATCCAATCACAGGTCACTGGACAGTTTTTCTATGCCGATGTTTTGAGTGCTGAGAAGAATAATATGTCATTGGATGTGATAGCGAGAGCATCAACCGAGTCATTCAATGCATCGTTATTTGAGCAAATGAAGGATGAACATGTTCGAGTGCAACAAAGGAGAGATCAACAGCCATGCGAGATCAACTATGATATTGATGAAGGTTCAAATGCTGATAAAGTGATTCAAGCTCTCTACGGTGGTGCTCCTTTACCTCAAATCACACTTCCACCAGCAAATTCTATTGAAGCTGGCACACAAACAAAATACGCACAAATAGTTTCAAACAAGGAGATCAGTGCATTGATCGGCTCCAGCTCTTTCGGATGTGATAAAACGGCAGAAATCGCTGCTGCGGCTCTTCATACTCTTGAAAACTTTCCCAATGTAACTAACAGTTCAGTTGTCTCATTAATCAATAAACTGGTCCAGTTGAACCCAAATGTTAATATTGTCAGAATTGTTTTGGCTCAAGATACAACGCAATCTCTATCCACTCAACTGACAAAATTCGATTATCCGACAGTTCTGGCTAGGTTATTGAGACAGCAAGTTATGGAGGAGGATAGAATGGATCCTGAATTCACTGGAGCTGTTCCTGAAGACTTTCTCAAACAAATGATTTTCTACTTGAGAAGTAAAGCAAGATTATCGGACAAATCCTTGAATTCAGAGAAAATGAAGTTGCTATTCCAGAATTCCACACATTGCAACGATGAAGATCTTTTAGACTTTTTCATGGAATTCAAAAAACCAACAATCATCGTCGGAACAGTTCAATCCATCCTCAACGCTTTCAATCTTCCATGGCGATCATATATTCAAAACATTGCGACGATTCAGATCGACGAAGCATCCACTCTTCCACGTGAAACATTGCTCCAAATGGTGACACTGTTCCCGAATGCTAGATACTCTTTGGTTGGAGATTATCGCCAACTATCACCATATTATGCACTGCTATCAAGGACACTTTTGAGCAAGGGTAAGAGATGGGATTTTAATTATGAAATGTTGTAGTTTTCATGTAAGGTCCTGGAAAAATAACAATGTGGATTTAAATGAGGACACCATGGACAAATTCTAACATGATTTTTTTTCCAGATGTCGTCCAGAAGGTACTATGCTACTTGGTAAACTTTCCTATGATTCATCACTAGAAAGTATGCAACGTAAAGAAGATCAAATGAAAAACTGTCCCGTATGGAAGCTCCGTCGAGCCGATCAATATCCGATTTTGTTCATCAACACTGATGGATCAGAGCATCGACGACGTGAAAAATCGTTGAGAAATATCGACGAAGCCAAATCAGCGATGGGTTTGGCTCGATATCTTCTAAAATTCGTCGACAGGGAGAACATCGCGATTCTCTGCTTTTATCGAGCTCAAACAAACGAGATGCGCAACTTCGAAGAAAATTATGGAATCTATGTTGGAAATGTGGATTCCGCGCGAGGAAGAAAATGGCCAGTTTGCATCATCTGCACAACTCAAACAGATTCCTTCGTGGATAATCAATTCTTAACAAACAACTATTTTATAAATGTTGCTTTGTCGAGAAGCAAGCATCTCAATTTCATCCTGGGCAGTGTCAAAAAGATGCATGATGCGAAGAACTGGAAGAACATCATCGAGCAATGTTCGGAACAAAGCAGCTTGGTGACATCAACTGATTTTAAGGGGATCAGGTTTGTTGTTTGAAATGGGGAGGATGGTCAGGGTTAAGTAATAAGTTATATTTTCAGAAATTTCCTCGATCGAAGACAAATCCGACTACGATGATGATTATGAAGACGGTGAAGAACACTGAATATGTATGTAAAAATCTCCTGTTTTTGTTTTCATAAATTATTTTTTGATTGAAAATTGTTTGTTATCGAAAAAAATTCATAATAGAACTTTTCCTGTTGTGAACGCAGAAAAAAACATTTTCTGAGTTAAAGATAAAAGAAAATAGCTAACTGATAACAGGTATTATGTTTTTCGTGTTTCATGAATCATCAGAAAATTGATTTATTTGTGTACATGAATATTATTTTGGTCCCTTTTTAGCAGAGCTGTCGAAATGGGAAGAATGTGGGCTCCAGATAGCCCAGATGGAAATGCCCATTCCATCCCATCCCACTTCGAGAAATGACCAGATAAACTGGGGTGGGCTGGGCTTTCCCAGTTGGGAAATTTTTTTTGTAAATTTTCGAAAAAGTTCACGTTTGTATTTCTTTTTCTGACTTATTTGTCGTTTTTTGTTCATTTCATTAAAAAAATCAGTGTTTTTTAAGAAATGAAAGAAAAAAGAAAGCCCACCTGGGCTCCCATGGAATGGTAATGTTCATTTGGGATTTTCCCACGTGATAAAATTAACTCATTTTTCCCAGTTAATCTGGGAAGCCCATCTGGGGTACATTCCATTTCAACAGCTCTGCTTTTTAGGTATCCTTTTTGATGATTATTATCATTATAACTGGGTATAAGTGGGTTCCAGAATAGACCACCTAAATTAGACTGGGTTCGAGTCCAATTTCATCCCAGTAGGCCTGATTGCCAAACTATGTAGACATTATATTTCTGAGACCAGAAGAAAAAAAATAATTTTTTTCGTATCCCTTTTTTTCAACATGTATTTCGCAATCTCCACACAAAGACACATTAAAGGCGCCTGGTCCACACTGACTCATTCTTCGTTGACACATTTTTTCACATTGCTAATATTAAATCTTTCTAGAACGACCAAAAAAATCATGTACACCTGTCCTTTTATACATCTGTCCTGTTCCATTATTTTCATAGATTTTATGTAAATATCCCTTAAATTTCAATATGTTCATTTTGCCTCCCACCCACACCAGAGAAGAAGAGTGGCGTTTTATAAATATTTTTTGAATGGTGGGAAAAGGGTGTTGTTTGTTTATATATTTACATATATTATTTTTTTTGTTGTTCTTATTTTCTTTCTTTTATGATAAGCTGTGTGCGTATTGATCGTGTACTATAAATTATTTTTTTACAGAAAAAAAGCAAAAAAATCTCGAACCGGATATCAGCTGTGAAGCTCAAGAAATTCAACAAGGAGATTAAGGTATGTCAAGTTTGGAGAAGGGGTTAAAACAGGCCAATAGGTTTTTGAAATTGGGTGAATAGGTCCTAAAGGTTTCGGGACCTCAACTAGGTGATTTTTGGAACCCAGGAAAACCTCTAAAATGGAGGATAGAAAATAGAATCTGATAAGATGTTTGGGTCACTTTTAGGCTTAGTTTCATTGAGCTTGTTCCAATTTTTTTCAGAATAAAACTCTGAAAATGTGTAAATTATCTTAGATTCTTTCAGATGGCTGATCTCGCTGATCAAATGAATCAAATGAAGATTCAACAAGACAATACTGCTCATCCTTGGCAAAAGTTTTATGACTCCGAACCAGCGAGGCCAATAAGAAGAGGACCAAGGGAGATGTACTCAAGAGTCACATTGGAACAGGTTCAACAGTTCCGAGATATCTCAAAGAATGTTTGGGTCAATGAGCCGAGAACTGGAAATGAGGTGGAGTTCAAGAAGGTGGAGATCAGGACATCGGATGAGATTCCAAAAGGACCATTTGCATATTATTCGGTGATTGCGAATCGTGGGAATTTTGTGGTCTTGACACCGGTTTTTAATGAAGTCGTCGCTCAAGATAGACTTGATCTCAAACTAGTCCATTTGAATAAAAATGCTCGAGATATTATGAACCTGGGATGTTTTGATTCAAAAGAACACCCGATTGGAGATGTTGTATGTGTCACCAAGCTTCAGAGCAAGCAAAAACTCAAAGATGCTCGTATTGAGAAGATTGAAGCGAAGGACATTATGAATCCGGATGGTAAATATTTCTGGGAAGTCGCCGAATACTTCCATGCACCAAGGGATATTAAGAAAGAAGTGATCGCAAGTCCATATTTCTTCGATAGGAGACGTCAACTGTATTCGTGTGTTGGCGCGAAATTCACCGATATTGTTGAGATGGATAGGAATATCCTCCCTGATAGGGAAGAACCGATCAATCATCTATTGTCCACAACTGTTTTCACACCAATCATTCGACCTGGTCAATTTCTATCGACTCTGAAGGAGAGTCATTGGCTTACTGTAGCGAAGCTATCTCCAAAACTGGTCACTTCGAACTCCTACTCTCCAAAAGTGCTTGATTTCGAAGATGCTCCAAATCTCGTCAGAAATGTATTCGAGAACTACAACGAAGCGTTCAGACATTGGGATAGAGAAAACGCCTATCGCGCATTGAAAATGGCTGTGGAATTTGGATCCAATGGTCTCTACGCTATCAAAAATCAGCATGTTGATTCTCACATGTACACAACACAACTTGTCAAACCTATCACTCGACATCCATACATTTACTTTTGTTTCAACATTGTTAGCGCTAATAGCATACCCCCGGCGAAGAAATGGAATCGAGCCGTTTCGGTGAAAATCCAATCAAAGGTCACTGGTCAGTTCTTCTTTGCTGATGTTCTCAGTGCACAGAAGAATAAGTTGTCATTGGATGTGAGAGCAAGAGCATCGACAGAGTCATTCAATGCATCGTTATTTGAGCAAATGAAAAATGAAAATGTTCATGTGCAACAAAGAAAAGAGCAAAAACCATGCGAGATCAACTATGACATTGAAGAAGGTTCAAATGCTGATAAAGTTATTCAATCACTCTATGGAGGTGCTCCTTTACCACAAATCACCCCTCTTTCAACGAATCCTATTCGCGCTGGAGAACTTGTCCTCCTTGACACCCAAACCAGGTACACTCGAATGGTTGCCGATCCAAAAGTTAGTGCATTGATCGGCTCCAGCTCTTTTGGATGTGGTAAAACCGCAACTATTGCTGTCGCTGCGCTTTTTTCGCTCCAACAATCCAAGGAAACTATGCAAATGGTCACAGCGATAACTAACAGTGCCGTTGTTTCGTTGATCGAGAAATTGGAGCAAATAAATCCGAACGTCCGAATTGTGAGAATTATTTCGGCTCAAAATACAACACAACTCCCATCCACTCAATTGACAAAATTCGACTATCCGACAGTTTTAGCCAAGTTTTTGAAAGAACACGTGATAAATGAGGATAAAGTAGTTTCTGGATTTGCTGGAGCTGTCCCCGAAGAACTCCTCAAACAAATGATGTTCTATTTAAAGAGTAAATCTCTGTTATCTGAAAGATCACTGAACTCGGAGAGAATGAAACTGCTATTCAAGAAATCCACAAACTGCAACGATGAAGATCTTCTCAACTTCTTCATTGAATTCAAAAAACCGACAATTGTCGTTGGAACAGTTCAATCCATCCTCAACGCTTTCAACCTTCCATGGCAATCATATATCCAGAAAATTGCGACAATTCAGATCGACGAAGCATCCACTCTTCCACGTGAAACATTGCTCCAAATGGTGACACTATTCCCGAATGCCAGATATTCTTTGGTGGGAGATTATCGACAACTGTCACCATATTATGTAGCCAATGCATCAACACTATTGATCGAAACTGCTATCGGTGATACACTTCGAGACTGTGTGACAAATAATCTACTTCCATCAGTGTATTTCAATGGTGTATTCAGGTAAGTAGATTCAGAGACATCGATCAGGGTACTAAATACCAACAGTAATTTCTGGGGTTCCAAAATGAGATCTAGGAAATAGGTTATTGAGGTGTTGTAGTAATAGATACTTCTAGATAAAAATGAAAATAATTTTTTGTTTTCCAGATGTCGACCAGAAGTTACCAGCCTTCTTGGAGAACTATTCTACGATTCATCATTGGAAAGTCTACACAAACAATGTATCACTGAAGATCAATTGGTTAACTGTCCAGCATGGAAGATCCATCGAAAAAATCAATATCCGATTGTCTTCATCAACACTGATGGTTCAAAACATCGACGACGTGGAACTTCTTTGAGAAACATCGACGAAGCCGAGTCAGCAATGGATTTGGCTCGACATCTTCTGAAGTTTGTCGACAAGGAGAATATCGCGATTCTCTGCTTCTATCGAGCACAGATGAATGAGATGCGTGAATTTGGTGAGAATTCTGGAATCTATGTTGGAAGTGTGGACTCCGCGCAAGGAAGAGAATGGCCGGTTTGCATTATATGCACAACTCGAACAAATTCCTTTGTGGATAGTCAGTTTTTGACGAACAACAATAGAATCAATGTTGCTTTGTCGAGAAGCAAGCATCTCAATTTCATCCTGGGCAGTGTCAAAAATATGCATGATGCGAAGAACTGGAAGAACATCATAGCAACATGTTCGGAACAAAGCACCTTGGTCAGATCGGGTGACTTTGATGAGATCATCGATCCAGGTTCGTCCTTTTTTTTTTGAAGACCAGGTTCCAGTAATAAGTTCTATTTTCAGAAGGGTCCTCAATCGAAGATCAGGGTGACTACGACGATGACTATGAAGACGGTGAAGAACACTGAATACGTGGAAGTAAATCCTGTTATGTTATTTGTTTTCATGAATAATTTTTGGGTTGAAAACTGTTTTTTTCTTATAATATTTGTTTCAACCACAAAATAATACTTTATCGACAAAATATATTTTATTTGTTTTAAGCCAAAGTAAGCCAACAGTTTCAGATTTTCTGAAATTGAAAACAAATTTAATATATTCAAAAAAGACTGTAAATTTCGTTTCTCCATTTTGACAACTTTTTTTTTCTGCGCACTATTTTTGTACCAAAAATAATTCCCAAAAACCCATAGTATCCACAATTATTTGTTGGTGAGAGAAATGTGGTTATTTTCTACAAACAACTTTTTTTTTCTTCTTCTTTTTTACATACCTAATAAAATACTGTTTTTCAGGTTTAGCTACTCAAATTTCACGTTTTTATTATTGATTTCTTGAGTTTCAATAAATCTAAAAAGGTAATCTTGTCTTCAGAATATTTTTTAACCCCAATCACATTTTTTTCAGAGGATTGAGCTGGATGAGATGATAAATTCGATAACACTCCGAGAAGATCGAAAAGGGCTGAGCAATAATGAAGTGGAACCAATCCATCCATGGCAACATCTTTACAATCCTGATTCATTAAAAAAGTCAGCCGAAGGAATGAGTCCAATGTTCAGCAAATGCACATTGGAACAAGTTCAGAGGTTCCGCAATATCACGAAGAACCAATGGGTCAATGAACCACGTATCAACATCAACACTGCCGAGTACCCAAAAACCACCTACAACACCTCGGCTCAATTCCCAGATGGCCCATTCGCCTTCTACTCGGTCATCTCGAAACGGGGAAATGTGCTCATTTTGACACCGGTGTTCAACGAAGTTGTTGCTCATGATCGACTAGATCTTCGACTCGTCCATATGAACAAAAATGCTCGAGATACTATGAATCCCGGAAAATTCGAACCCCGACAACACAACATTGGAGATGTATTATGTATCACCAAATTGCACAAAAAGCAGCGACTGAAAAAATTTAGCTTGGACCAGTTTCGCCCGAGGGATGTGCTTAGACCAGGAGGAAAACATTTCTGGGAAGTGGCCGAGTATCATCCAGCGCCGAAGACCATCGTGGAGAACGTGCTCACTAGTCCATATCGATTGATGAATGACAAGTTCCTCTGTGTTGCAGCAATGTTCTCGCAAGTCATTGAGATGCCAATTTGGCCTGGAATCTTTATCAATCAACTACTTTCTTCAACGATCATTGTACCTTCCATCAAACCCGGCCAATTTCTATCAACTTTGGAGAAAGAGGAATGGACCACTGTTGCAAAGATTTCTCCAAAGCTACTGACTTCTAACACCTATTCACCAATTGTGCTATTTGCTGTTGATGCACCTTTGATTTTCAAGAATATCTTCAAAGGGTATGGCGATGCCTTCAAGTTCTGGAATCGAAAACAAGCATTTTTTGCGTTGAAAGTCGCCGTCGAATTTGGATCAAATGGTTTTTCTGCAATGAGAAATTCTCAAATCGACACGCAACATTATACAACACGAATCTCCAGGTATCGTATGGACCATCCTTACGTCTACTTCCGTTTCGTTATCGTTGGTGCGAATTGCGCACCCCCGGTTGCGAAATGGAATCGAGCGGTGTCGATTCGAATTCTTTGCGAAGCAAACCTGAAATTCTTCTATGCAGACGTGATGAGTGCGCATAAATCGTCTGGATCAACGCTAGAAGTCAGAGCGAGAGTATCACTACAATCATTCGACAAATCGTTGTTCGAGGAGTTGAAGAATCAAAGCGTCGTCGTTTTTCAAAGAAGAGACTTCAAAGCCAGCGAAATCAATTATGACATTCGCAACGGTTGCCATGCTGACAGGTTGATCCAAGTGCTTTACGGAGGTTTCCCTCTTCCAGTAGTCCGATTTCCGAAAACCGACCCTCCTCGATTTGGAGACATCACCCTTCTTGAAACGCAAACCGAGTACGCTCAAATGGTGTCAAATCCATTTATCAGTGCATTAATTGGCTCCAGCTCGTTTGGATGTGGTAAAACTGTGACAATCGCTGCTGCTGCGCTCTACGCTTTGAAGTCGGATTTTATGCAACTTCAGATGATTACAGCGATTACGAACAGTGCGGTCGTTGCGGTTATTGACAAATTAGTTGAATTGGATCCGAGTGTCAAGATAGTTCGGGTAATCTCGTCACTTAATGCATCTCAACTTCCATCCACTGAATTGACACCTTTTGATTATCCTGAAGTTCTCGCTGATTTATTATTGGAAGAAGTTAGGAAGGAAGATCGACGAGTCGATGGAACTATTACTGAAGAACGTCTCTGCCAAATGATATCCTATTTAAAATACCGATCATTATTGGAAAAGTCCAGCTTGAAAAGTGAACGGTTGAAAGTTTTTTACGATCAATCCGAAGGTCACAACGAAGAACTTCTCTTCAACTTCTACATGCACGCCAAAAAACCGAAAATCGTTGTTGGAACCTTTCAATCAATCTGCAACTTCTTCACATCATCATGGCGATCCTATATCGATCAGATCGCGACAATCCAAATCGACGAGGCGTCCACTCTTCCAAGAGAAACTCTTCTCCAACTGGTCACACTGTTCCCAAATGCCAGATATTCTTTGGTGGGAGATTATCGACAACTATCACCATATTATGAGAATGGTGCATCTTCTCTTCTGATTGACGCTGCGATTGGGGACACTCTTCGAGAATGTATGACAAATAATCTGCTACCATCGGTGTATTTCAATGGTGTATTCAGGTTAGTGAACTGAGTATCTTCGGTGTACTGTACTCTGGTTCAAACTGGCATTTTTAGGTGTCTCATATCATTAGGATCTTTTTAAAATTCAAGTTTAACCCATCTGGTACCAAAGAGGATTTGGGAGCGGGTATAGGGTATCTAGTGCCCTAAACAGGGGATATGGTTTATTTGCCCTTAATCAGGAGCAATTCTGAATCTGAATCTGACACCAACTTAGAATTCAAGACCTACTCAAAATTAAGTAACTTTTAGAATACCAGTGTTCAAGTAATACATCTACATAGTCTAAGATTTTTAGTGTTTTCCCGTGACCGTAGGATATGTTTTTGGGTGAGCCTTCACGTGGGGTTAGTTTGGATTTTGAATCTCAATATTCAGACATCATTACGGTCTACTTACCCCAAAATTGGCCTTATCACACTCCATAATTTTTGAATTCCAGATGTCGGCCTGAACTCACTTCGCTACTTGGAGATATGTTCTACGATTCCTCATTACAAAGTTTGCACAAAAAATCAATTGCTGACAAGGGAGGTTCGTGAGCTGTTACTTTCAACTTTTTCTCAAAATTTGTACACTTATGTAGTTCGACCTCCTGATCATCGTGGTACATTTTTTATTCGCCGGAAATTTTTGTGAATAAAGTTATGAAAGATTAAAGTTATTTCATGACCATTTTCTGAAGAAAAAATGAGTCATTTACCTTTGAAAAATGAGCACGTGAATACAAATTCATTTATTTACTGTGCTGCCCTTATTTTATAACAGTTATGAATTGTAATGGGAAAATGTCTAAAAATTCATAACTTTTTACACAAAAATTTCCGGTGGATAAAAACTATACCACGATGATCAGGAGGTCAAACTCTATAAGTGTACAAATTTTAAGAAAAAGTTGAAAGTAACAGCTCGCGAACCTCCCTTGTTAGCCTATTTTTTGATTCATTAGAAAAGGTTTTAAGAAAATACACGGCCATTTGCGCCAACTTGTGTGACTAAGTTGATTATCATGATCCGGCAGTTCAAAGTTCCTACGAATTTCTGTACGGTATTTCGAATAATTTATATCAGTTTAAAATATCACTTTTTCAATAGATCAAAAAATTGATAATTCTCCAGCCAGAATGATCAGACTCACACCATGAAAAAAACGCTGTCAGACGATTTTCGGGTTCAAGTCTGTTTAGAATGAAGTTTTCATCAATAGCAGTATTAAATATCAAAATATTACAAATTTTGGACAAATAATCTAGTTATTTGGCGGATGAAACTTATATTACCATGGTTTGAAATTTGAGGGGATTCGTATTTTGAGTACTGCCAACTCTCATAAAATCAAAAATTTCCTAAGTGAGCAGAAAAAAAACTTTGGAGGTTATTTGATTCATCTTTAACATGATTCCGGTTGGAATTTTTGATATACAGTTTATTTTAAACTGAGAAAAGGTCCCAAGTGGGTGAGTATATTCGGAAACGAATTTTTGTCAAAAGTGAAACCTCGGGATAATGAGTACAAAAATAAATTTATTGAAGCATTTTTTCTAGTCTGGCTTGTAAAAAAATGCTCTCCGGATGTGATAAGGTATGATGTATGTATTATGTGCTTATTATTGATATATTTTGGACTTTTCTGTATATATAACATTTTCGGTGACCAAGTGCACTTCATCAATTCTCTGAATGAAACGTACATCATCTTGATATTTGAATAAAATACTTTTCTGTTGAGAAAACGAGTCTAACTCGACAACACAGTTTTGAATAGTCTCCAACTTTCAACTTTCGAAAATAATCTCAAAAACTACAAAATTCGGAAATAAAATCCCTCGAAGCTTTTAGATGTGCTCTTTGAGAAGAGAAACAACTTCCTCATTTTCTTCAAAGTGAACTGCTAATAATTCTATATCAATTCTACAACGAATCGAATGTTTTGATTAGTATTTGGCTTATCTTGCAAATGATACGTATAGTATCATGGATCCATTTTCATCTTTTTAATACTGTTGATAGACTTTTATTTTGAAAAAAAGAAAAATTCAGTAAAAACTCAAAATACCTTTCTTCTGTAATTTTTTCTTATCAAAATTTTTTAAAGCCATGTTTTGTTTTGAATCCTGCCTGTAAAAGATCTTGAAAAGAATTGGATCTGGACCATGTAAAACGATTATGAGCTGATTATATGCTCGATTTTTTGAACAGAAACCAAAAATAGATAGTTCTCACAGACAAGTGACAATAAAACATCAAAATTCGTCTTGTTGTCAACATGGGAATATTTTCTATACAATAAAAGCCTCTTGTTGTTCTGATCCAAACAGAAAACAAAAAAACCTCGTTTAAATGTAGAACCGAAGAATGTTTAATTGAAGCAAGGAAAAAAGCGAATGGAAATAAAACTCTCATTTGAAAACCATGATNATCAGACTCACACCATGAAAAAAACGCTGTCAGACGATTTTCGGGTTCAAGTCTGTTTAGAATGAAGTTTTCATCAATAGCAGTATTAAATATCAAAATATTACAAATTTTGGACAAATAATCTAGTTATTTGGCGGATGAAACTTATATTACCATGGTTTGAAATTTGAGGGGATTCGTATTTTGAGTACTGCCAACTCTCATAAAATCAAAAATTTCCTAAGTGAGCAGAAAAAAAACTTTGGAGGTTATTTGATTCATCTTTAACATGATTCCGGTTGGAATTTTTGATATACAGTTTATTTTAAACTGAGAAAAGGTCCCAAGTGGGTGAGTATATTCGGAAACGAATTTTTGTCAAAAGTGAAACCTCGGGATAATGAGTACAAAAATAAATTTATTGAAGCATTTTTTCTAGTCTGGCTTGTAAAAAAATGCTCTCCGGATGTGATAAGGTATGATGTATGTATTATGTGCTTATTATTGATATATTTTGGACTTTTCTGTATATATAACATTTTCGGTGACCAAGTGCACTTCATCAATTCTCTGAATGAAACGTACATCATCTTGATATTTGAATAAAATACTTTTCTGTTGAGAAAACGAGTCTAACTCGACAACACAGTTTTGAATAGTCTCCAACTTTCAACTTTCGAAAATAATCTCAAAAACTACAAAATTCGGAAATAAAATCCCTCGAAGCTTTTAGATGTGCTCTTTGAGAAGAGAAACAACTTCCTCATTTTCTTCAAAGTGAACTGCTAATAATTCTATATCAATTCTACAACGAATCGAATGTTTTGATTAGTATTTGGCTTATCTTGCAAATGATACGTATAGTATCATGGATCCATTTTCATCTTTTTAATACTGTTGATAGACTTTTATTTTGAAAAAAAGAAAAATTCAGTAAAAACTCAAAATACCTTTCTTCTGTAATTTTTTCTTATCAAAATTTTTTAAAGCCATGTTTTGTTTTGAATCCTGCCTGTAAAAGATCTTGAAAAGAATTGGATCTGGACCATGTAAAACGATTATGAGCTGATTATATGCTCGATTTTTTGAACAGAAACCAAAAATAGATAGTTCTCACAGACAAGTGACAATAAAACATCAAAATTCGTCTTGTTGTCAACATGGGAATATTTTCTATACAATAAAAGCCTCTTGTTGTTCTGATCCAAACAGAAAACAAAAAAACCTCGTTTAAATGTAGAACCGAAGAATGTTTAATTGAAGCAAGGAAAAAAGCGAATGGAAATAAAACTCTCATTTGAAAACCATGATTGAATACGTTTCATTAACTGAATATATTATGTTTTGGATACTCCTTACAAGGGAGGTTCGCGAACTGTTACTTTCAACTTTTTCTAAAAATTTGTACACTTATAGAGTTTGACCTCCTGATCATCATGGTATAATTTTTATCCGCCGGAAAATTTTGTGAAAAATGTTATGAATTTTTTAACATTTTCTCATTACAGTTTATATCTGTTATAAAATAATAACAGAACAGTAAATAAATGATTTTGTACTCACGTGAACATTTTTCAAAGGTAAATGACTCATTTTTTCCTTCGAAAATGGTCATGAAAAAACGTTGATCTTTCATAACTTTCTTCACAAAACTTTCCGGCGGATAAAAAATATAGCATGATGATCAGGAGGCCGAACTTAATAAGTATGCTAATTTTGAGAAAAAGTTGAAAGTAATAGCTCGCGAACCTCCCTTGTGAAGATCAAATGGCAAAATGTCCGGCTTATAGGCTTCAATCTGCCAATCAATATCCGATTGTATTCATCAACACCGAAGGAACTGCTCATCGACCACGCGGTACATCTTTGAGAAATTTCCAAGAAGCCGAAGCGGCTAGGAATCTGGCGAAACACCTGCTCAACTTTGTCAGCAAAAAAGATATCGCGATTCTTTGTTTCTATAAAGCGCAGATGGATGAGATACGCGTCTTTGGTGCGAATTCAGGGATTTACGTTGGAAGTGTGGATTCAGGACAAGGTCGAGAATGGCCAATTTGTATTATATGCACAACTCGGACAGATACCTTTGTTGGAAGTCGCTTTTTAACCAGCAGCAATCGTATAAATGTTGCGTTATCGAGAAGTAAGCATATGAACTTCATATTTGGACATGTTAGCAGTATGCGTAATGCGTTATATTGGGGAGATGTTGTCGATAAATGTGCGCAGAAACGGACTTTGATAAGAGCCAACGAATTCAAGGATATTATTAATGCAGGTTGGTTAATTGATAAATAATATTTTTGAGCTAGCTAATAATGATATTTTCAGATTACTGCTCAATTTCTTCAGGCGATTCCGATTATCAAGATGCTCTTGAAGAAGTAAAAGAATTTTTTTTCAATTTTACATTTTATTTTTGTAAATAATGAAATACTTTGTAGAAAAAAACGTGTAAATATCATAATAATTGGAGGATTACTGTAGTTCTGAGTTTCAGCACAAACAACTTCAAGAACCAGAATCTTTCATAGAGTGATAGTATGGGGTTATTTGACCCGAAAAAATGATATCAAAATCGGGTAGAATACGAAATAAAGTGCGTTTTATAGATTGAATTTTGGCTATTAGATTTTTTCACCCTGAAATGGATTTCAGAAATTTTGGATCTAGACTGAAGAATAAGATCCAGTTTTTTGATTGGTAAAATTAAGGTATCAAATCTTCAAATTTCTGAAGTTGGTTTTCGTTAGGGGTTATCCCATGTTCTTGTTTTCCATCTGATGTTACTTATTCTCAATTTCAAGTACAGTAATCTTCAAGTTCGACAATCTAACTTTTCAGAAGTCCACAAAGAAAAAAAACGCGATATATGCCTTTACCCTATTGTTAGGACCAAAAATTAAAGTACAGTACACTGAGTAATAGATCAAAAACAGTTTTTTTCTGTGACTGGAAAAATACTTTATTATTATCTCTGAAGTTTGTCAAATTTTTACACAAAAAAACACCAAATTGTTACCTCACAAGGGAGTTTCACGAGCTCTTGAATTGAACTTTTTCTCAGAAATTTGTACACTTATCGAGTTCGACCTCCTTGAGAAATTGGAGTGGAAAATGAAACAAATATGATTTTTCCTAACTTTTTTCACAAAAATTTCCGGAGGATAAAAAATACATAATGATGATCAGGAGGTCGAACTCTATAAGTATACAAGTTTTGACAAAAAGGTGAAAGTAGCAGCTCTCAAACCTCCCTTGTCAAAGTAGTTGTATTCATTTTCGAAATTATTTTAACATTATTAGACTCCAAAAGTTTTTCGAGAATTGACCTTTCTCTCTCTGCCCTCCTCTTTTCCCACGCTCTCTCGCTTTGTGTGGCTCCCGCCATTGATCCGCCATTATCGATTGTGTCTCTTCATCTCTCGCCTACCTCATTTTTTTGTCATTCTTGTTTTTCATGCTTCTTGTTGTTATCATTTATGTATTATAGTTATTTTTCAGGTCTAGCCACTTGGGTGTCAAGATTCGTTAACTTGCCTGTAGCTCAAAGCTTCTATATCTACAGTAAGGTAAGCAGACAATCTCATTAATCTTAATAAATCTCAATTTTCAGATTTGGTTATTGATATCGATTTCTTGCTCTTCAACAAAGTTATATAAAGTACGAAAAGGTAGGCATGGCTTCATATTTTTTGCTAACCTAAATGAATTGTGATGTTTTTAGATGAATGAGCACCCATGGCAAGGCCACTACCATCCTGATCCACCAATAAACCCTACCAGTGGAATCAGAAACTGTACAATGAATCAAATTCAACAATTTCGCAACATCTCGAAAAATGAATGGATCAATGAACCGCGATGGATCTATGATAACGATAAAGAGAAAACTTGGTTCTACCGATCGGCTGAATTTCCCAAGATTCCATTCGCCTTCTACTCGGTCATCGCGAGACATGGAAATGTGCTCATTCTGACACCCGTGTTTAACGAAATTGTTGCTCATGATCGACTAGATCTTCGACTTGTCCATATGAACAAACATGCTCAAGATAGGATAAATCTCGGAAAGTTCGATCCTCGTGAATACCCAATTGGATTTGTAATATGTATCACCAGATTACACAGAAAGAAACGGCTGAAAGGGTTGAGCATCGATGGGTTTATCGAAAAAGATGTGCTCAAACCAGGTGGCAAACATTATTGGGAAGTATCCGAGTATTATGGAACTCCAGAACATTTTGCTAGAGGCAAGCTTACTCTTCCATATCAATTCAAAATGGGCAAGCATTTTTGTATCGCGGAAGAATTCTCACAAATAATCAAAGTGCCAGCACCAAACGAACTAGACATCTCTATAAATCAATTAACCATCGCAACGTTTCTTGTCGCATCCATCAAACCTGGCCAATTTCTATCAACTTTGAGAGGAGATCAATGGCTCACAGTTGCTCGGATGTCACCAAGGTTTATTACTTTCTCTTCACCAGTGATGCTTGTTAATAGAACTGTATATCCGGAAATTGAGAAAATATTCAAAAACTACGATAAAGCCTTCAGTGTTTGGAATCGGAGAGATGCTTATACTGCATTGAAAGTGGCCATCGAGTTTGTGTCAAACGGCTTTTCTGCGATGAGAAATGCACTATTCGACACCAATCACTATACAACAAGAATTGTCAGGTATTCTACCCGTCATCCGTATGCATTCTTCAGTTTCACAATCTTTACCGGTGATTGTGCATCACTTATTACAAAATGGAATCGAACAGTGTCCATTGAACTTCACTGTAATGAAAATTTGAAGATCTTCTATGCCAACGTCATGAAAGCACGGAAAACATCTAGATTCACAATAAAGGTCAAAGTAAGAGCATCACTGCAATCATTCGACCAATCATCATTCGAGGAGGTTAGAAACCAAAATGTCGTCGTTTTTCAAAATAGAAGCTTCGACGCCAGCCAAATTGACTTTGATGTTGCAGAAGGTTCAAACGCCGACAAACTCATCCAAGCTCTCTACGGAGGTCCTCCTCTTCCAGAAGTCGATCTCCCGAAAATCGATCGTATCCAGATTGGGCGAACCACCTTCCATGGTACGCAAGCCAAGTACGCTCAAATGGTGGCGAATCCGGATGTCAGTGCATTGGTTGGCTCATGCTCTTTCGGATGTGATAAAACTACGACGATTGCTACTGCTGCGCTCTACACTTCAAAATGCGCCGCTTCAACGCAACGTCAGATGATTACAGCGACAACTAACAGTGCGGTGGTTGCAGTTATTGACAAATTGGTGCAATTGGATCCAAATGTAAGAGTTGTTAGGATCATCACTCCAATCAGCGCATCTCACGTTTCACCCAGCGAATTGTCACGATTTGATTATCCAAAACTTCTCGCCGATTTATCATTGCAAGAAGTGTTGAAAGAAGATGACCGTCTTAATCCACCCCATGGACAATTTCCCCAAGGAAACCCAATTCCAAGGAAACTACTCATCAATATGATGTCATATTTGAAAAATCAGTCATTACTATCAAAGTCCATGTTGAAAAGTGACAAGTTGCGAACATTCTACGACCAATCCACAAAATTCAACGAAGAAGAACTCTTCAAGTTTTACATGAAGACCAAAAAACCAATCATCATAATCGGAACATTTCAAGCAATTTTCAACGCATTCACATCAACATGCCGAGAATATATCAAGGAGATTGCGACAATCCAAATCGACGAAGCATCCACATTTCCAAGAGAAACACTTCTCCGACTCATCACATTGTTCCCAAATGCCAGATATGCTTTGATAGGAGATTATCGACAACTAACACCATATTATGAGAGTGGTGCATCTGCTTTAATGCTTGATATTACGATTGGAGAAACTCTTCGAGAATGTGTGACAGAGAATCTTTTACCATCCGTGCATTTCAACGTTGTCTTCAGGTATGAATCGAAGGGGGGGGGGGGCAAAGGAGTGATTTCTAGGGAAAAATCAGGCTCATATTCTATCAAAAATAACCACTTTTTGGGTCATAAAAATTAGTCTTTTCCGATCTTGAAAGAATCATATCTTTCGGAGCTCATTCATCCAAACTTGATCCAAAACACTACGACCTGTTTGATTTCCAGATGTCGGCCAGAACTCACTGAGCTACTTGGAGACATGTTCTACAACTCTTTATTACGAAGTTCACACAGAAGATGTATTACTGAAGATCAAATGAAGAAATGTCCAGCTCTCACTCTTCGAAAAAACAATCAATATCCAATCGTATTCATCAACACTGAAGATACAAATCATCGACAAGTTGGAAAATCTTTGAAAAACTTCCAAGAAGCTAAGTTAGCAATGAATTTGGAGAGACACCTTCTACACTGAGTCAAAAAGGAAGATATCGCGATTCTTTGTTTCTATCGAGCTCAGATGAACGAGATGCGCGTCTTCGGAGCAAATGAAGGAATCTATGTTGGAAGTGTGGATTCGGCGCAAGGTCGAGAATGGCCAATATGTATTATCTGCACGACACGAACCAATTCCCATGAGAAATGTAAATTTTTGACCAATGGCAATCGCATCAATACCGCATTATCAAGAAGTAAACACGTGAATTTCATATTTGGACATGTTAAAAGTATGGGAGACGCGTCATATTGGGGAGATATTATCGATAAATGTGTGGAGAAAGAGACATTGGTGAAAGGCGATAAATTCAGTACTTTGCTCAATTATGTAAGTTGATAAATAGATACATTTTGATGATCAGTGACTTTTTCAGAACATTCCTTGATTGCCTCAGACGACTATGATTGTTCAAGAATTATGATAACTTTGATATATATCTATTTATACATAATGTGTATTATAATTGGTCTTGACTGTATTTTTGTAAATAATGAAACACTTTGTAAAACAATGTGTTGTTGCGCGAACCAACAGATCTCTTGGATATAAAAATAAGTAAGAAACTTTAACTGTTTGGAATTAGTATGTTTCATTATGCAAAGTTTTAAAAAAGAAGAAAAAAAGAGTTATGTCGCAATGGGGAACCGAACCTGAGCGTTTCATATGATTGAACGACGCGCGTGCTAACCAGTAGGCCACGGAGACTAGTCAGCGAATTTCTATTCGAGGGCATTTTTCACCCCGTTTTACCTGCGCCCCTTTACCCGTCATCTCATTTGCCCGTGCTGTTTCACGCCCACTCGCCTGTTCGTCCGCCCGTTCTTAAATTTTTATTTTTGAATAATTCGGAAGCCCAGTAACAGATTAGTGAAGAAGAATTTCAGATTTCCATATTTTGTAAAACTAGAGTACAGATTAGGATTTTTCAAGGTAACAAATCCTTCAAGAATCAAACTACAAAAAAACCTAATTTATACCTTATGTACTATGTTATCCACACTACATCTCTAATGCTCAATTGAGCCCACGCAAATCAATATATCCTCTGACCATCAAAACACATTAATACCTTCCCAACAGTAATAAAAGGGCCACCCAATGAGCACACCAACAGAAGGACGCCATTCTTTCTTTTTTTTTTAGTATGCAACCTTTTTGGTGGGAAAAAGTGGCATGGGTTGATTTTCTCTCTTTTTTGTCTATTTTGGTGGTTTTGTGTGTATTTCTTTTCGCTTTTCTTGTTATTTCTTGCATAATTTTTGAATTTCAGATAGTTCTTTAACTTGAGATTTTCACTGATTTGCGTTGGTTCTGAATTTGGAGGGATCCATTCAAAAAAAAATTAAAAATGCAGAAGGTGAGTATTATTGATTTTTTAATACGTTATGTTTATGAGAATAATGGTTTTCAGATGTTGGAGCTTGCAAAAATGGTGAAATCGATTGTGATTCAAGACAATCTTGTGAATGAAAATGAGCCAGAAATAGTGAATGAGCCGGTGACTCTCGAGGAACTCGAGTTGGTGGTTCCTGTGCTTCCAGATGAGCCAGTGACTGATGTGCCGAATATCCAAGTTGCCTCTGTAAATCAGGATATTCAAGAGGAGCCAGTGAGTTCACCTAACCCTCCCTAGCATTGAAAATTAAATTTTTTCCAGGTGATTCAAGAGGAACCAGATTTTGATGAAGAAGGTGTCATCACAGTTGGAGGACCTCTTCATCCTTGGCGCAAATTGTATGATCTTGAGGTGTCTAAGAAACCTATCAAAGGGCCAAGAGAAATGTATTCGAAAGTGACTTTGGAGCATGTTCAAAAGTTTCGGGATATAACAAAAGATGTCTGGGTCAACGACGCCAAAATCTACAATAAAGTCAAGTTTCCCAAAGTCGAGATGAGGACATCGGATGAGATCCCAGATCGACCATTTGCATTCTACTCGGTGATTTCGAAACAAGCAAATATGTTGACTTTGACACCGGTGTTCAACGAAGTTGTGGCTCATGATCGGCTCGATCTTCGACTTGTCCATATGAACAAACATGCTCAAGATACTATGAACATGGGAAAATTCGATGCGCAAGAATATCCGATTGGCGATGTCTTGTGTATCACCAAACTTCAGAAGAGGCACAACGTAGAAGGTGCTCGTATTAAAAAGTGGAAAAACGAAGATGTTCTAAGAGTTGATGGAAAGAATTTCTGGGAGGTGGCCGAATATCACTCTGCCCCAAGAAGAATCAAGAACGACGTCACATTGAGCCCCTTCGCCAAACAAAGTGATAAGTATCTTTGTGTGGCGTCGGATATCACCAAAGTGGTTGAGATGCCTTCTCAGCCACCAAGAAAGATCGACGAACTACTGTCAGCGAAGATTTTCTTGCCAGCAATTAAGCCTGGTCAATTCCTATCCAGTTTGAAGCAAGACAAATGGCTTGTGGCGGCAAAAAGAGTGCCAAAATTGATCACTTCAAACTCGTATGCTCCACTCGTTTTATCTGCAGAAAAAGCTGATCCATTGGTGAATACGATCTTCGAAATGTATGCTCAAGCTTTCAAATATTGGGATCGAGAAACCGCATATCGAGCATTGAAAACTGCTGTTGAATTTGGATCGAATGGCCTCCTCGCCATCAAGAACATCGATGTTGATTCTCATCATTATACTTCTAAGATCTCCAAGTTCTACACCCGCCACCCTTATATGCACTTCACTTTCACCATCGTTGGTGCAAGTAGTCCTCCACCTGAGCTCAAATGGAATCGAGCTGCGGTTGGAGTCAAAATCGAATGTGAATCAACTTCTCAAATGTTTTATGCAGAAGTCCTTGGTGCACAGAAGAATAAACTGGAATTGGATATTAAAGCAAGGACACCACTTCAATCTATGGATATGGAAGCGTTCAATCAAATTAGATATAAAAAAGTTGTGATCACCCAAAGAGAGGATACCATCTCCAATGAGATCAACTATGATATTGAAGAAGGTTGCAATGCTGACAAGATGATTCAAGCACTCTATGGAGGAGCTGCTCTACCGGATGTTGCTCTTCCAAAAAGTGCTGAGCCAATTCTCACTGTTGGAAATCTTCGTCTCCTTGAAACACAGACTCGGTACGCTCACATGGTGTCGGATGAGAAAACCACTGCGATGATTGGCTCAAGCTCTTTTGGATGTGGAAAAACTGCGGCGATCGCTGCAGCAGCTCTGCATGCTCTTGAGAAGAATCCCGAGAAATTGCAAATGGTCACAGCGGTTACGAACAGTGCGGTTATTGCGCTGATTGAAAAATTAGTGCAACTTGACCCACAAGTTCGAATCGTGAGAATCATCTCGGCTCAAAACACAACTCATCTTCCATCCACGGAGTTGTCACAATTCGATTATTCAACTCTTCTTGCTCCGATTTTGAAAAACTTGGTGATGTCGGAAGATGCTGAAAGGAGAAATGTTTTCGGTGGAACGGAATCTAATGAGCTGATTCAGAGTATCATGTTTTACTTGAAGAAGCGCTCAATGCTAACTGAAGAGTCATTGGCATGTGCAGAGATGAAACAATTGTACCAATCTGCAAAATATTGTAATGTAGAAGACTTGTTGAGATATTACATGAATTTGGAGAAACCAACGATTATTGTTGGAACAGTTCAATCAGTGCTCAACGCATTCTCCATGTCTTGGGCTTCTTATATCGAAGATGTCGCAACAATCCAAATCGACGAGGCTTCGACCCTTCCAAGAGAAACACTTCTCCGAATGGTGACACTGTTCCCCAATGCTAGGTATTCTTTGGTGGGAGATTATCGACAACTATCACCATATTACGCGACCGGATCGACGCCTCTATTAATCGATACTGCCATCGGAGATACACTTCGACACTGTGTCACTAAGGATCTCCTACCATCTGTATTTTTGAATGGTGTATTCAGGTATGGTGTATTCAGTAGTTTTTCTACGGGGTCCCAATTTTACCAGAATATTTTTGAATGGTGCATTCAGAAGAGGATTAGGATACGGATAGTTTTTCTGTAAGGCCCCAATTTTTCTAGATTTTTGGAGCTTATTTTAAGTATTTTGAATGGTGTATTTAGGTAGGGAAGTTTTTCTATAGGGTCCCAATTTTTCCAAAATATTTTAAGCCATTTTTAGCATTTTGAATGGTGTATTTAGGTAGGGAAGTTTTCTATAGGGTTCCAATTTTCCCAAAATATTTAAAACCATTTTTAGCATTCCGAATGGTATAATTAGGTAGAGATGCACATAGATAGGGATCATTTTCTATAGGGTGCCAACTTTCTCAAACTATTTTGAGCGCATTTTTTTTAGCATTTTTAATGGTGTATTTATGTCATGGGTAGTTTTCTATAGGGTCCCAATGTTTCCAGAATATTTTAAGCAGCTTAATCCAAATTTTTGCTGTTTCCGGAGCATTTAAAAAACCGTGAACCCACTTTCATATACCTTATCCAAATCCAATAATTCTTGTTTTCAGATGTCGCCCTGAAGTCACCAAGTTACTTGGAACCCTCTTCTATGATTCAGCATTGGAAAGTTTGCACAAAAAAGCAATCACTGAAATTCAAATGATGAACTGTCCAGCTCTCACCCTTCATAAATCCAATCAATATCCGATCGTCTTCATCAACACACTTGGATTAAGATATCAAATCAGTGGAACCTCTTTGATGAATTTCGGAGAAGCCAAAGTCGCCATGAATTTGGCGAAACATCTTCTAAAATTTGTTGACAGTGAATCCATCGCGATTCTCTGCTTCTATCGAGCCCAGATGAATGAGATGCGCGACTTTGGCGAAAATTCTGGTGTATATGTTGGAAGTGTGGACTCCGCGCAGGGTCGAGAATGGCCAATATGCATTGTGTGCACAACTCGAATGACCTCCTTTTCAACAAGTGAATTTTTGACCAGTGAAAATCGCATCAATGTTGCTCTATCGAGAAGCAAACATATGAATTTCATCTTGGGAAATTTGCAAAGTGTGAATAATGGCAAAAAATGGAGACAAGTTGTCGAAGCATGCACAGCAGAAAAAACCATAGTAACCATTAATGAACTCGACAACATTCTAAACCCAGGTCCAGGTTTGTAAAATTCTTATTTTTCAAAAAAATAATATTTTAAACCAATAATTTTCAGCTCCAGAAACAAGCTCCTCCACCGACTCAGACGGCTCCTATGATTTCGTGTAAAAACTTGTTTTTGTACATACATAAACATAATTTTTTCAATTTATTTTTTCATTTACTTATAAAAAAAAGGACACTCAGCTGTCTTCTTTTTTTGTAACAGAAAAAAAACACAAAAAAGACCGATATGTATGGGGAGACATAACCATCTGTCGGTCCCGTTATGCATTATTATTTGAAACAATGGTTATATTTTTCATGCCAAGTAGAACTATATTTTGAGGGGTTTCAGTAGGAGCATGAACTCTCGTCAATTCAAGAATTGGATCTTGGTTCTATCCTAAATGAGGGTCTGAAAACAATTCAGCATAATTAAAGGGTCCCAAAGTAATCTCAGAAAGGGCACCAAAGAGGCCTCAAATTGTTCCCAAAAATAATTCCAAATAGGACCCAACACGGATACCAAACTGGACCCAAGAAAGGTCTCAAATCGGACCCAATAAGGTCCCAAAGGTGTCCCCAAAAGAGTTCCACATAGTCTCCAAAAATGGTCCCAAGGAGAGTTCCAAATATAAATATCCAGTCAATGATCATTAGTAGAATTTATGTGAAAACATAATAACTTTGAAAAAACGGGACTGATTCGCTCTTTTTTCCGATATTTTAACCCGATTCAGACATTTTTGTTATCTTGTCCAGTTTAATTATTTTGAACCTAATTCAGTGTTATTTTTAGAAATTTCGGACCGATTCAGGAACTATAATTTTGGAACCGATGAAAATAGGGTTCAGTCCGAACATGGAATGACCGTAACCGTATGATTGCCCATTTTTCTATTTGTGTACTATATGTTGCTCTATCGAGAAGCTCTACATTTTCTGTTAAATAAAATTTGACATTTGAATGCATTTTTTCAAAACCAAATCCAAATTTTTTTTCTTCTGCGGCGTCAAAACATGCTCCTTCCTAGTTTCCATTATATCTTGCGCAATCTCCACACATCCGCAAAACACCCGAGATATTCATGTGTATATGAATTCTTCTTCCTCCTTCTTCGTCTTCTTATTAATTACTCGCTCCAAAAAGAAACAGATTAAAGGGACAGGTGGGCTCAGCACCCTCCTTAATAAGAACAGAGCAGTAGTAGCAGAGAGTGCGTCCTCTTTTTTTCTCGTTGTGTCATGCACTCTTTTTTGTCTCTTGGCTTGGCGTATTTATTCATTTCTTTATTTTTAATCTTTTTTTTTAGTTAAAAGGGACATGCATATATATAGATTGACAATCATTTCTTGACATATTTTGTGTGAATAATATTAAAAATTGCTATCATATTTACACAAAAAATTACAAAAAATGGTGAAAAATACATAAACATAAAAAAGAGCATATATTTATAAGAAAAAATCATTGTTTTTTTCTTCTTTTTTTTCCTCGAAGAACGAAACAATTTTTTTATGGCGTTCTCCTAAAAAAAACATACAAAGGAGTAGAAAAATGCCGCTGTTTATCTTTGTTTTTCTGCTGTTTAGGGTGGGCGACAATTTTTTCGTCCGGTCAAAAAAAAATGAATTATTGATATTTCTTTAATTTTTTTTTGTTGATTAGCATAGTTTGAACATTATGAAACGGGTCTAAATTTCGTCATTCGATCGGTTTTGGAAGCCTGATCAACATCCGGTGTTAACATATTGTCAAAGGCATTTCGAAATGCGTGAAAGTTTAAAAACAAAGCTGTAATAATTTTCAGAAACTATGGAAAAAAACATGATAAAAGAAAAAAGGGAAAAATTTACGTCCTTTTTTTTCCTTTTTCTATTTCTTTGTTTTTTTTTGAGCAAATCACATGACTTGCTGAAACTCGAATACAGATTTTTTTTTTATTCTTAAATTAAAATAATTTAATTTAAAAAAAACCTTAAGATGAAAAGTAATTTTTCAAATTAAAAAATATAAATTTTTAAGATGAAAATTGTGCATGCAAAACTTGTTACCGGATGTTGAAGAGTTATTGATTTTTATTTAATATTTTTTGTCAATTAGTATAGTTTCGGTCAATTTAAACGAACCTATTTTTTGCCATTTTATATTTAGGGGTTGGAAAACTGATCAAAATCCGGTGTTGAATTTTTGCCCGAGGCTATGCAAAATGCACAAAATTATGAAAAAAGAAAAAACAAACAAAATGATAAAACAAAACGTGAAAAAAGTTCACGTCACCTTTTTTTCCTTATTTTGTTTTATATGAGAAAAACATGCGACTTGCTTGAAATTTTTTTTATGAAATTTCTTATTTTTCAAGAAAAGTAACGTTCTAAAAAATCTCAATAGTGAAAATTGGCCATGAAAAAACTAATTCTGGATAAAATTCAATCAAATGACTTAACAATTCACTTTTTTCCAAACCCGATTTTTTTGTGAAAACTTCAAAATAAACTGCCTTGCTTTTGAACTACTACATCATGATCAGAAGAGAATCCCCGCACCCTAATACCCATTTGCCCGTTTCTCATTCCGTACCCAGTTTCTCAGTTTTCCCCACCTATTGATACGTTTTTTTATGAAACCTCTGATCCCTGCTCCTTATAGACTACACTCTAGTTTACAACCTAAGTATATTATTATCATCCAACTTAAGATTTCGTTTTATAATCATAACTTTCAGAACTAGTCATCTTCTTCAGCTTCAGCTTTTCGTTTAGTTTAGGAATTAGAAAAGGTGAGATTTTTCTTGCTTAAATGTGGGTTAAATGGACTCGGCAAGTTATTCTTGATTGAAAGAGCACATTTTCAAAAAATAGAATCTTTAAATGATTTTTCACAGAAAGACCAATTTCAGAGAAAAAGGTTCCAAGTTTGAAATTTCGTCGAAAACTAGATGATTAGGTGAAAAATCTATCGATAGTTTTACTATGATAAAGTGCTCTTTCATTCAAGATCACATGTCCAATACGCTTATCCCACTTTTAAGCTCTATTTTTAACATCATAATCTTCAAAATTTTCAGATTTAGTCTACTACACTTTAATCCACGACAAATTTAATTCAATATACACAAAAATTAAGAAGGTAACTATATATTCTCAAATCTTCCTCAATCAAAAAATCCTAATTTCCAGATGAGGAAAGTGTTTCTATCAATGATGGGTGAAAATCAACCGGTGACTAGTGAACAGTGTTCCCCAGTGGGTCAGGGGACATCAAGTGATAATATTGAACCGGTGACCAAAGAGCAAAGTTTCGAAGTTATTGAAGCGGATGAGCCCGTGACATCTTCTCAAGAAAGCCTAGTGATAATAAATGAAGAGGTGAGTGAGAAAAAAACGTGCACTATTGATTTTTGAGCATTGATTTTTCAGGATGTTCTTCAGCCAACAATCCCATATATTCTTGACAACCCAGTGAATCCTCATGAGCCAGTGAAAATCCCAGTTATTCCAAACAACCCTGTGCCAATCAAAAAGCAGCCACTTGCTCCGGTGAATTACCAATTTCCAGTGAGTGAAATCTATGCTCAATTTTTGTTTAGTTTTTGTTTACCTTTTCAGGTTCGTGATAAACTTCATCCTTGGACTGGCTGCTACGACTGGGAATCAGCCACAGAACCATATAAAGGTCCAACAGCTCTTTACTTCAAATGCACATTGGAGCATGTTCAATTATTTCGAAATACCTCTAAATATGTGTGGGTTAAACAGCCGAGAATGGAGTATGATGCGATTCTTGGCAAGATGGATATCAAAACATCCAACGAGATTCCGGAGAATCAACCATATGCCTTCTATTCTGTAATCGCCAGAATGGGGAAAACCTTAATTCTGACCCCGGTTTTCAACGAAATCGTGGCTCATGATCGGTTGGATCTTCGACTCGTTCATATGAATCATAATGCGCGGGATACATTGAATGTGGGAGAGTTTAACGCAGACGAGCATCCTATTGGAGATATCATATGTGTTACCAAGTTACAAAAGAACAAGTATCATTACGGGTTTGCAATTCCTAACTTTACACCGGAAGCTGTTTCAACGCCAGGTGGAAAACATTGTTGGGAAGTGGCTGAGTATCATTTCACTCCTAGGAGGATTGAGCACAAAGTCATCACTGCTCCCTACAAGCAACTGCGAAACAAGTACCTCTGCGTGGCGTCGGGTTTCAAACAGGTCATCGAAATGGCTCCATATCCAAGAAGATTTCTCGATCAGATGCTGTCCACTACGATTTTCGTGCCAGCAATGATGCCTGGTCAATTCCTAATCACTTTGAAGAAAAAAGCATTGCTCATAGTATCACTTTTATCCCCAAAAATTGTGACTTGGAACACGTATTCTCCGTTGGTTATACATGCGGAAAGTGCTCCGACGTATGTGCTCACAATGTTCAGCGTCTATCAGGAAGCTTTCAAATATATGAATCGGGTCGAGGCATATCTCACATTGAAGACGGCTGTGGAATTCGGGGCGAATGGTCTTCTAGCCATCAAAGACGCCTTAGTCGATAAAAATACATATCTATCGAGAATCTCGAGCTGCTTCACTCAGTATCCCCACATCTACTTCCGGTTCATTATCATTGGTTCGAGTAGTCCACCCATTGAAGAGAAATGGAATCGAGCTGCGTCAGTCAATATCGAATGCGAAGATTCTTTGCAAACATTCACGGCCGAGATTTTGAGTGCGCAGGCAAATTGGTTTGAACTGGATGTGGAAGCCAGAATAACTATGCGTGCGATGGATTTGAAGACATTCGAGCTGGTACGATATGAAAATCTTTATATCACTCAAAGAGTTGAAAGAGATTTCAGGGAGATTGATTTTGATGTTAAGGAAGGTTCCAACGCCGACAAGTTGATTCAAGCCCTCTACGGAGGAGAACCCCTTCCTGAAGTTACTCTCCCTTCTGATGCTGCTAAAAATCTTACCGTCGGGAAGCTTCGTCTCCTTGAAACTCAAACACGATACGTTCACATGGTCGCCGATGAGAAGACCATTGCATTAATCGGCTCAAGCTCTTTCGGATGTGGAAAAACTGCAGCAATTGCCGCTGCTGCGTTGCATTCTCTTCAGAAGAATCCAGAAAAATTCCAAATGGTCACAGCGATTACGAACAGTGCAGTTGTGGCGGTGATCGAGAAGTTGATGCAATTGGACCCGAAGGTTAAAATTGTTCGAATTATCTCTACTTCAAATGCGAACAATCTTCCATTCGATCAATTATCGAAGTTTGACCTTCCTAAAGTTATCGCAACATTGTTGAAGGATCTTATAACTTCTGAAGATGCTCGATGCTCCATGGGAGAGACTCTGACTCAACCCAACGAACTGCTCAAGCAAATCATGTTCTATTTGAAGAAACATCGACTATTAAGAAGAGAATCGTTGCAATCTGACGAGATGGTGAAACTCTACAAATCAGCCAATCATTTCAACGAAGCGACAATTCTCAAATTCTACATGAACATCGAGAAACCAACAATCATCGTTGGAACAGTTCAATCAGTTCTCAACGCATTCGGCATGCCATGGAGATCCTATATCAAAAAAATCGCGACGATTCAGATCGATGAAGCTTCTACTCTTCCACGTGAAACACTTTTACGACTCGTCACACTGTTCCCAAACGCGAAATATTCATTGGTTGGAGATTATCGACAACTATCACCATATTATGAAAATGATGCATCTCCCCTTTTAATCAATACGGCTGTCAGTGATACCCTTCGACAATGTGTAAATAAGAATCTTCTACCATCGGTGTTTTTCAATGGTGTCTTCAGGTGAGGAATAGGGTTCTTTTTTGGGACCTGAAAATTGGTACCAAAACTAGAAGATATGTATTCGATATAGAACTGTTCTAGTACTAAGAAAAAAGGACCATACCTCATATTTTCAACATTATGTGTTAAATTTTGGCTTTTGTTTGGGCACTGTAGTTTAGTTTCTTTTTTTGGTTCATGTCATTTTTGACTCTCGTTCTTCATTTTAACTTCTAAGCTCAGACTGCCCTGTATTTTTTACAATGACTATTTTTCTTAGATCAGGTCCCTTTTTGTTGAACCGACCAGGCCAAGGCCAAGAAGTTCAGGATAAAGTTCTATCTTCCGGGGACCTCTGTACTACGACCTAAACCCATGTTTCCTTTCCAGATGTCGACCAGAAATCACCGAACTCCTTGGAGATCTCTTCTACGGTTCCGCACTAACCAGTTTCCACATCCAATCGAAAACCGAAACCCAAATGGAAGACTGTTCCGCTAGACATCTTTGTCGATTAAACGAATATCCTATAGTATTCATCGACACCCACAACACCAGTCACTTCTACAGTGGAACATCTATGAAGAACAGCGATGAATCTAAAGTGGCGATGAATCTAGCAAGACATCTTCTGAACTACGTCGAGAAGGAGGACATCGCAATTCTCTGCTTCTATCGAGCCCAAATGTTGGACATGCGCAACTTTGGCGAAAATGTTGGTGTATATGTTGGAAGTGTGGACTCCGCGCAAGGACGAGAATGGCCGATATGCATCATCTGCACAACTCGAACAGGTTCTTTGGGAGAGAGTGACTTTCTCGTCAATCCAAATCGAGTCAACGTTGCTCTTTCGAGGAGCAAACACATGGTTTACCTCTTTGGAGATTTGCAGGGTTTATATAATAAGGGAAAATGGAGCGTGATCATTGATAAGTGTGAAGAAGAAAGATCTGTGGAGCCTATCCGAGGATTCAACAGAATGATCTCAAGTTGGTTTTATTCTTTCGATTGAAAATTTTTTATTTCGATTTTTTTTCAGAAATCTGACCTTCCAACAACATATGCTATCAATATTTCGTGTTTTAAATAATAAATTTCGTAATCCCATGACTCATGAAGACAGTTTTTTTTCTTGAAGAAAAACAAAACAAACCTCAGAAAGACAGAATTTACACAATTTTTCTCACACATTTTAAAAGACGATATATTTTTGCATTGCATTTTTTATACCATTTTTTGTTTTTTGGTGTTTCGGTTGTGATAATTTTTGTATTTTGCTTTTCATTTTTGTGTGATTCTGAGGTCGAAATACTCAATAAAACTTTGAAGACTCGTAACATTTTCTTGAGATTGAAAAATTGGATTGCGGGATTGTGATCAGGAAGATGGAATTAATATATACATACACAAATTCTCATTGAATGCTTTTAAAATTGTCAAACGTTATGCATGTCTTTTGCTATTAGAACTCCTATGTGACAAACTTCATTTTTCCAGATGTTTATTTTTGGTGTCCCCTCTTTTATTCCCTAACATGTGATTCCTTTCACAAACCGCGCACACATCTGTAGATTCCCTTTTGATATACGAAAAGTTTATAGGAGGTTCATGTTTTGTTTCTTCAACTAGCCATTTCATGTTTTCCTTACTTTACTGCAAGTTTTTTGTTTTGTTCTATACTTTCTGATATTATTCAACACTTCCCATTGTATCAAAATACTCCGAGTTTTTCTTTAAAAAAATATCAAGGTCAATGGTTTGAATAGGGCACCTTATTCATTGTTAGACCTACGTCTCACCCAAGAAGTTCAATTCTTTAGAAATTGTAGGTACACATTTTCATGAACCAAATTTCGGTGTATTTTCTTCAAATGTTAGGTTCAGCATCAGTTCTACCCTTCTCATTTTTTTTTCTGAAAAATTGATTTAGGTATTTTTCAAAAATTGATATTCAAAAAAAGCCGAAATTTTCAAATTTTTCCTTTTTGATATTGAATATACTAAACATAACTAGTTGTTTTGTCTCTACCGAGATATCTTAGACCTCAGGGTATAATTAGAAGGTTGCAAATCTGATAGCACTTTTTTTTAGTTTATTTTATTTTTTGTCTGATTCGTATAGCTCGTGAAGTATTTTTTATCTTGGGTACATTAACACGCAAGAACAACATTAGGGTTTTTTTTATTTAGTCCAGGAAAAAATACTTTGTAATACGAAGAGCTGAAACTTGACAAGAAGTCGAGGTATATTTTTCGAAGTTATTTAAATAATTCATTTTTTCTAGATTTTAATGCGACATTGATTTTAAGGGTTCCAAAGAATTAGCAATAGGGTTCTATAATAATAACACAGAGATATTGAAAAAATTAGGATTTAAGACAACGTATATATAATAGTTCTGAAAGTAATTTCTTTAATGTAGGTCATCGTCATATTCGTCCAAATATTTTCAGACTTTTTTTTTCTGTTTCCAGGTCTGTCAAGAAAAATTATCTAGACAGTTACAACAGTCCTATCAACTTGTTATATATTTTTTTGAGCTCAACAAATTTTCACACCTTTTTTTAAACAATTTTCTCTGAGGTGGTCGGATTAGTAGAAACATAAAAGAACATTAACATCCCGGATTAGTTTCATTCAAGACAAAAAATGCGTTGTCTATAGAGCGCACATTTTTAAAACTTTTGATTTCAACCAGATTTTTATTTGGATAGTTCAAAGATTTATATGAGCCCTAGATCCTTCCAATTTTTTTATCCCCCCTAACGTTATTTAAAAAAAAACACTCAAATCGTTCAGAGTGTTATGACATTTTCGAAAAATTGTAAGTACAACTTTTGTATGCGATGAACGTCACAAAAAATCTTGGTTTACGTGTTTCAGATTTCTATCACTTTTTTCTTTCTTTTCATATTTCCATTTATTTTCAATTGGAAGTTAGTACTTTAATCTGAACGTTCTTTCAACTTCTACATATTTCGGAAGGATTAAATTCATTAAAAATGATGTCCAGCCGGATTCACCTAAAGAAAGAGAGCGCGTGACGTGTTATCAAAACAAAAAATGTTGAAAAAAAACCCACTTGTTTGCTATAGAGCACACTTTCTCGAACAAACTTGTTAGTTTTTTTTTGTTTTTTAACCCGCATTCTGCTTGGGCAAAACTAATGTGCCTTAAACCGAACAAGGTTTCTAAATAGGTGTGGAACAAAGCTCTCGAGTAGCCTTGTAGGTTAGTTTTTATTTCAAACTAGCCTTTCCATTTGATAACTTTTTGTGGCCACACCTTATTTTTCCAGATGTTTATTTTTTGTGTCTCACCTCTTTTTTCTTATTTGTAAGATCATCTCAAGTTTAGTGAAAGTCCTGGTTTTTGAGAAACTAACCTACAAAGTTGCACGAGTATTAAAACAGAGATAATTAAATTATAACTCATTACTGACTGATATTGTATAATAAAATAATTCGTCTCTTTGTCTTCACCGATATATCTCATAAGAGATGAATTAGAAGGTTGCAAATAGGAAAGCACTATGTTAATTCCGTTCATTTCGTGAAGTTCTTTGTAGTAGGTAACAAAAAATAACAAAATGAAAGTGCATGTTGTGTTTCTTCAACTAGCCATTTCATATTTTCCTTACTTTACTGCACGTATTATTTTCTTTTTTTTGTATACTTTCTGATATTACTCGACACTTGCCATTATATTTAGACAAAAAACTCCCAGTTTTGCTAAAAATATCAAGGTCGCTGGATTGAATAGGGCACCTTATTCATTGTTAGACCTACGTCTCACCCAAGAAGTTCAATAGTTTAATTCTTTAAAAATTGTAGGTACACATTTTCGTAAATATCACGTCTACCAAATTTCGGTGTATATTTTTTAAATGTTAGGTTTAGCCTTTTATTTCTGAAAACGTACAAAAAAAGAGCCACATTTTTGAAACATCTGTATATTCCGATTTGATCAAGAAATTCAAACATTTTTATTGTTTCACATTTTTGGTCAATTCGTATAGCTCGTAAAGTTTTTAAGTCTAGGTAACACGCAAGAACAACATGAAGGTTCTTTTTTTTTACTGAGTTAGTCTGACATAAGAAAAGTTCATAATCTGACGTTAGTTTGGGATATTTCTGAACTTGGGTTCTTTTTTTACTAGGCATTTAATTTTTTCCGGAGTTGACTAAAATAACAAGTTTTTTAGGTCTCTATTTTTGGTAAACATTTGAGATTGAAAATATTTTGTATTATATACATAAATTAGAAGGCTTAAAATACAAAAGAATTTCTCCATTTAATTTCTGAAAAAAAAACAGTCAGATTTTTGAAACATCTTAATATTTCTCCATTGATCGAAAAAATCTCGCCACTTTTCACATTTCGTATGGCTCTTGATATATATTTTTGTATGCAACATGCAACAACAACAAAAACAAATACAACATTAACGTTAATTTCCGCCAAATAAGTGTGGGAGAAGTACGTTTTCCGACAACAAATAGGGATGAAATTGAGTCATAATTATATTTTCTAGAATTTTCTGTAGTGCCTGGTATTTATTTTTGTTCTAAATTTCTCGAAGTTATTTCATATGGAAGGTGGGGTGAAGGGACTCGGCAAGTTCCTCTTAAATGAAAGAGCACATTTTTTTAGGTAAAACCAAACTTCATTATTCAAGTGAAGTTTTCTCGAATACCAGACATTTCAAAAAAAAAAATTCCTTCAAGGAACTTACCTAAAAAATGTGCTCTTTCATTTGAGAACAACTTGTCGAGTCCCTTTCACGCACCTTTAAGTGGTTATCTCAGTGTGACATTTTCAAAAATTGTGCACAAGTACAAAGTTTTGTATGTTATTAATGTCACATCTACAAAAATCTTTTCTTTTTTCAAGTCTTTTCAGTTTTGTTCATTACTCATGGTTCTAGAGAAGCAGTTTATATCAACAAAAAAATCCCCTTCTTCTCCTTAACATGTGCTTCTTCTTACCTACCGCGCAGACATCTGTATATTTATTCCATTTTGATATACAATATGTTTATAAATAGCCTAGCTCGTGAAGTATATTTTTATCTAGGTAACACGCAAGAACCACATAAAGGCTTTTTTTTCTGAAAGAAGTTCTATAGAAGGTTAAAGTATAACAGAAGTCTTGGCTTTTTCAAAGCTTAAGAGTTCCAGCAGATTATGAAGGTCGTAAAATTAAGTAATGAACCTCGTTGAACCTCCTTCATCACTTGAATTTTCAAATATTTTCCCAAATTCGTTTTCATTCTGATATCCCTGGAAGGCTTCCAATTTTTTCTGTCAACAAGGAAAGTGTTAATCTCAATATACTTCCGGAAACAAAACAAAATAGACAACGCACCCAAAAATCAGATTATTATGCCTACCTCCATCTCTATTCATTATAAGTACAAAATGTTATTATTCTCTCCGAGTGTTTATTTTTTGTGTGTTGTTTTTCCCCCTAACTTGTGCTTTTTTTTGCAAACCGCGCAGACATCTGTATATTTCCTTTTGATATACGAAAAGTTTATAATTATTAGCCCACACATCTGGGTGAAGTTGTTTGCTATGTTATATTATTTTTATTTTGTGTCTATCTACCGATATATCTAGAAGGGTGTAATTAGAAGGTTACAAAGCATTTTTTACTTTATTATGATTATATTTTTTGTTATTTCGTATAGTTGAAGTATTTTATATCTAGGTAACACCCAAAATCGGATATTTTTTAGCATTATGCCGAAAGAACTACACCCTTGGCATGAGTTCTACTTCAAAAAAACCGGAAACCCGGCAAATGTGTTGGATGGGGATCTAGACAACATTCAACAATTTCGGGAGGTCTCGAAGAAGCATTGGAGCATTGGCAATATGGTGAGAAGTATTTCAAAGGAAGATGTGTATACTTCCAACACTTCAAGCTCTACTCCAAAGTGTGCGCATGCGACATATGTGGTGACTGAGAAATATGGATCGTCTCTCGTTTTGACACCGGTTTACAGAGGTGAGTAGCAAATCCTAGAGACAACAAATCCAAAATCAAACAAGATCACTACCAGAGCAACCTATTTGTATTTTTATTTTTTGACCGGGTCCAAATTGAAACATAAACCAAGCGAGAACAAATTTTGAACCAACTGATCCACTCAGAACCTACTAATTCGGAAAAAAAGGTTCCAATCCATATCGTGACCCGATCCATTTTTCACCCAGATCGGAACTAATCTAATTTTTAAAATTAATTTTTATTCATTAATGATTTTAATAATTTTAATTCATTTTAAATGAATTTTGCAAAAAAGGTTACGATCCGAATTCGATCCAGAATAAGACCGGATAGGAAACGTGATCCGGGTTGATTGGATCGGATCAATAGCGAATCGAGTCGTGATCCTGATCACACCTGATTTTGAAAAAAGGCCAAACAGGTTTGAATCCAGATGTTGCTCCAATCCACTTGCTCCGATCCTCTCGACCCGATCCGACCGAACATGATCAGGATCAGGTCGTTCATTGTTGTTGATTCAAGTAGATCGGATAAATAACGGATCGAGACGTGATCAGGGTTAAATGATCTTCTTTGAAATGGAATCGGGTGATTATCCGGGTCGTTCCCGAACGACTCGGGAGTCTTATTTCACAGAACCGGTCTTTATTGATACCGGTAAACGTTTCAAAGAAAGCAAATTTTTTTCACGTATCTACTTTTCGGACCAAAACTGGAACCGAATTGCGAGAATTTTTAGCCCTGGCCCGGAACCCTGCCACGTTGGCTTCAATTTTTCTTTTTTTTTTCATTTCGAAAGATGAAAAATTCACGTTTATATTCGTAAAACTGGAACGTTTTATATGTTGGAAACAGAAGTTAACACTGCCATTGATAAAACCCTGTGAACTAATAACATTTTTATGAACTCATAACATTTTCAGAGAACTGAGTTTCAGCCGTTTTATTTTTTTTTAAATATCCTCTCATATCATCCATAGCCACGTTTCACAAATATCAACATTTTTTACGTGGATATGGATAGTATGAATAGATTTTTAAAACTGAACTTTGGCTTCAAGATTTCATGTTTCGGGATGTTGTTATTGGCAATTATGACTTCAGTCTCCGATATGTTTTGTCAATTTTTAATGGTATCGATTTTTAGCGAACAATGTTGCTTTAATCATTTTGAAAAGCCCACATTTTTAGAATGCCCTGGAGAAAAATTCCCTATTTTCAGAAGTGGCAGCTGACGATCGCCTTGATCTGAAATTCATTTGCATGTACAACTTTGCCACCGACACTTTGAATCCTGGAAAAATCGACATCCAACAATACCACATCGGCTCCATTCTATGTGTCACAAAGATGCAGCCTCGCAAATCAGTGAACAGAAAGCAAATGGATTTTTTCAATGTCACTGATCTCGGCCAGAAATTTATGTGGGAGATAGTGGAGTTTTTCGCTCTACCATGTCAGATCGAGGAAAATGTCATCATCATCCCAAATCGGCTTTTGTCATGTGGAAATTACCGATGTGTTTCTGCCACATTGTCGCAGGAGATATTTCTCCATCGTAGGCTACCACCGAACAATGTACGATGGAACTATCTCTTCTCGGCCGACATTTTTGTGCCCGCGTTACAACCTGATCGATATTTGTCGAATTTGAAGCCGCAAGCGTGGAGAGCTTTGGAGCTTCGATGCGCGAACATGTTGCCACTTGAGAAGATCGTCCCGGTGGCAATTAAAGTTTGGAAACCATTAAAGGAAGTGTTCAAAATCTTTGTTACCTATCGACATGGGTTTCAAATATATCCAATTGAGAAGGCTCGGGAAGTTTTATGGAATGCGGTTTCTTTTGGAGCAAATGGCATTCAAACCATCGTCGATGGAAAGCTGGATATTCATTCATACACCAGTAAAATCGATAATTGGCACATTAAACAGGACCAAATTTATTTTGATTTCATGATTCGCGGTGTTAACATCATGTATAGTTGGGACCAATACGCATATATTAAAGTGTGTATTGGTCTTGGCGACGATCAATTCTTTGCGGAAGTGGTTAGCATTGAAAAAATATTGGATCATAAAAATGAATACAAAATACAAGGCAAAACCTCTAAACAAAACTTGGATTTATTTGAAAAAGGAGAAGTTCGAATTTTTGTCAAACAATCCGCCGAATCAAAATCTCTCTATTCCTGCAAATTCAATATTCCACCCAATTCCAACGCTGACAAAATCATGCAATCAATCTATGGTGGAGGAAAGTTGAGCTATCCTGACAATATCAATGTGCAAGATATGAAAACGGCTGGAAATCTTCTCGAGTCGCAGATCAGATACATTCAAATGGTGAGCAATTGCGAACTGCCGGCGGTGATTGGCTCGGCGAGTTTCGGGTGTGGCAAGAGCATCACAATCGCTCATGCTGCATTGGTGTTAACCAAGATCGAGAGTACTCATATGCATATTGTGGCAACGGTGACCAATTCTGGAGCGTTGGTGTTGATTGAGAAGATGATGCAGATCAATCCATTGTTGGGTGATGAGGTGGTTCGTTTGGTGACCGAGGGAAACTTGGAACAACTTGGATCCGAGTTTCAGGTTCGTTTTGGATAAGGGAACATGTAGGATGAGTTTTAGGAGGTACACCATGTTACACTTGTTGCTCTTTTTTGTCCGAGCTTTTAAGGAAAACTCATAAATAGTCAGATAGACATTTTTTCGATTTTCACCTGAACCATCATGATGAGACAAATTCCAGAAGTCAATAACCTTTTCAAAACAGATTTTTCAGTTCACCGTTTTCAGTAGTTGATAATTTATAAGTTCCTGCTCTGAAAATTTATTCTCAATGTTAAATTCGAATTCTATGTGTAGAATTACCCTATTGAGCTTTTTATTTCATGGTTTTCAAATTTCGGAGAGCTTAATTTCAAGTAAATAGGAATAACTGAAACTACAGTAACCCTATGGCAGCGATTTGTGAACTGTTATTTGTGCACCAAGCTACAGTAGTTCACCATCTTACAGTAGTACACCAAGCTTCAGTATTAGTCAGAGTTCAATCGCTTCCACTGTCTGTAGTTTTGTTTTTGAACAGGAAAATTTTTATACAAATGGTGATAATTGAGGTTATTCGACCCGTAGAACTCGATTCTGATACGAAAATGAGCCAAAAATTCAATTTAGATCAAATTAATGACATTATCAATAGAGCGCGTGTTACCGATTAGGATTTGACTAATACAGAATGCTTAAAATATTATGTGAAGTTTTCCAAATTTAATAGTAAGAACCCTTATTTCAGACCCAATTCGACTATCCCACTCAAGTCAAGAAAATGATTACGAATTTCCTCAGCAATCCACATTTGAAAATGGAGACCTATGAACACAATGCAGTATTGCAAAAGATCAGAGAGTCAAAACATCCCCTTCTCGAAATCCCGACCCGTTCAACAATGTCGCAGCAACTTTTGAAAGCTGGAATCTCGAAGAAGGATATTTTTGAGGTCTACTACATGTATGCAAAGCCGAAAATTATCGTTGGAACAACTGACACCATTTTGCGGGAGTTTACGAGAAAATGGAATAACAAAGTTTCATACGTTGCTACACTTCAACTTGATGAAAGTTCGATGATTCCTCGATCAAGTTTCTTGCAATTGCTCTCAGTATTTCCACATTCGAGGTTCTCAATGGTTGGAGATCATCGACAACTATCACCCTACACTACTTCATCCAACCCACCATTCTTGGCAGGCCTTGCATTGGGAAGCACCCTAGAAGATTGCCTCAACGCCAAGACTATTCCGACAGTGTCCTTCGACAAAGTCTTCCGATGTCACCCAGAAGTTACTCAACTCTTGAGTGAGATGTTCTACGATTCGAAGCTGGTCAGTTCTTCTTCATCATTGTCAGGAGTATTGAGCAATGAATATCCGCTGTTTTTCATCGACACCAAGGCAACACAAGATTGTCACGGCAAATCATTCCACAACACTGTAGAATCGAATATTGCTATCGATTTGGCCAATTTCTTACTTCGAACTATTGTCCCGGAAGATCTAGGCATCCTCTGCCTTTACAAAGGCCAAGCAGATCTTCTCGCAAAATGGAGCAAAGAACATGATGTGTATGTCGGAAGTGTGGACTCGGCTCAAGGCAGAGAGTGGAAAGTGTGCATCATCTGCACAACCAGAACTTCGTGCTTCGCCGCTAGCCCTTTTGTTCTGGACAAGCGACGTGTCAATGTGGCGTTGTCACGAAGCAAATCATTCACTTTCATTTTGGGCAACAAGAAAAGCATGGAATTCGCGAGATATTGGTACACAATTATTCAAAAATGTCAACAACATAGAACTTTGATTAATGAAAGTATGGTGAAAAATCTCTTCAAGCAATGATGGTAAGCCTTCAGAACTGGAAAAAATTCTCTGAAAAGTCTGATTTTTCAGGTACAACTTCAACTCCCATAATTCATCTTCTTCAATCTTAAAAAGTAAGTCATTAAAGGGGGATGACACTGAATATGAAATTGCTTTCATGTGAAAAAGCGTACTCCATTTAGTAGATATGAATTTACGCGAGAAAAAAACGGTTCGCCCCTACGAGGAGTCGAACTCGCGGGTCGGTGCGCTCCGTAGCATTGATTGTGTGTGAGCGCGTCCGATCTGGCAGATGAAGCAACGCCGAGGCCGGTTAGTCGAGGGTTCGACCCCGGGTGGTGAACTTTCTTAATTTTTTTTTTCTGTTCATTGACATGTCGATGGTCAACATTTTGAACTTTCGTGTTTACTGAAGTTCATTAACGATTTTCAGAGGTGAAAAATCATGTTCCGGGGTGGAAAATGCTTTATTACCTATGGAACTTCTGAATCCACATCTACTAAATCGAATACGCTTTTTCACATAAAATCAACTTCATTTTTAGTACCGCCGACTATAGAACCTGTTTTTTTTCAGATAACATCCCATATTTTTGTCCATGCTCCTCATTTTTGCCCTAATTTGCCATCGATTCGGAAGACCTATCTCACTATTAAAATCATCTTCGCCAAAAAAGTGAGAATCAAAAATGAAATCAACTTTAAAAACCTTCTTGCCTTCCAGATCCATATCCATACTGCCCAGTTTTTATCATTTTCACTGTCCGAGTTAGAAAACCTATCATCATTGAACTCCAAAAAGTGAGAATCAAAACTGAAATTGACTCTGAAAACCTTATCATCTTCCAGATCCATATACATCTTGCCAATTTCTCATAATTTTCCCTGTCCCTGTTGCAATAACTATTTCACCATTGAACTCCAAGAAGTAAGCATAAAAATTGAAATCGAATTTGAAAAATATATTCATTCCAGATCCATATCCATCTCGTCCAGTTCCTTTTCATTATGAAGTTGAAAAGACCTTCTCATCATTGAAATCTCCTACATCCAAAAAGTGAGAATCAAAACTGGAATCGACTTTGAAAACCTTATCATCTTCCAGATCCATATCCATATTGCCCGGTTCTCATAATTTTCAATTGTCATCTTCGTTATGGAGTTGGATGTCAACAACGCCCTTTGAACCCATATTTTCGCCCATTTCGACATCATTCTTCATTTTTGTCCCAACATTGTCCCACTTTATGAACAGGTATTCAGTAACTCTAAGGCCAAATTTAGAAAAAACAACTATTCTTTCAGATTCTTCGTTATGTTTCGGTAGTTCATTATTGTTTTCTCCTTGTCAGGGAGTCCTTCAGGATTAAGATGTCGCTTTTTGTTTACACTTTTCAATATCTCCCATTCTATATTTCCTATGATTAATTATTTATTTACTTTAACCTATCTATATCGTCTTGAAATATTATAATAAACTTCTCATTCAGACAATTTGATGTTCAGCAAAACTTGTTGGAAACTGTAAAAAGATGACACAAATATTTTTGACACATTATTTTCAGATAGCCGAGTTTCAGTCGTTTGAATTATAGTTTAAAAGTACCTATTCTCATATACCTAACCACTTTCAACAAAAATTAGCATAATTTGAAAAAAAAATTCACGCTAAAAAAAGTAATTTTTTGAAAGGTAGTTTCTATCCTTTAACTCTGCTATTTTTCAACATTGTCCCTTGTTTTTTATTGCCTCAAAAATGCAACTCGCATCTTTTCATGCCTGAAATAGAAAGTCAGACGTCAAACAGCTGAATTTCACATTTATACGTGATATATTCAGGCGCCAAAAAGATTAACACCGAACCAAGTTTGAGTCTTAGCACGAGTTCTGTCGGACCGAGCCAAAACGGGTTTCATCGGCCTGCAAACTTTCAGGCTCAATACCAGAAAACAAATTTTATCATTTCAAATATGGTAAGATGAATTTATCATTGAAGTTGTTGAAATTTTGACAAATCCTATTCATTCCTGTTCTACCGGCAACCACCTCGACAAAGCTCATGATATTTGGGATTGCCTGAAATACAATACACTCGGTCAACTTTATAATTCGGATACTCTTCTTTCTCACCATTTCTAGATTCTGGTTTGGCTTCTCAGTGTCTAACTCGATTCTGAGCAATTTCAGAAGGGGTCTGATCAAACATCCTTGCACAATAACACTGAAAAAGATGACGGCAAGTGTTGTTGTGGCAAAGATAGATTTAGCCGCCACCTGATCGGGAATTGTTAAAACCACGCCAAATGCGATTGCTCCACGTAATCCGCTGAAGCTTATGATAATTTGTTCCTTCTGAAACATGATTTTTGAAAAATGTCGATCAGAGAACAAGCAAGTTATCTCACCAGCAGGATTTGTTTATTGGGAATCATCCGAGCTAAGCCGAAAATCGCCAGGGCTCGAAAAAGCAAACAGAAAATTATTGTGAAGATCACAAATGAAGTGTGCCAATTTTGGGGGATTGAGATGGTTGCAAGGCCGAGGAGGATGAAGGTCAGCGATTCGGAGGAGAGAGCCAGGTTTCTTGTCATAATTTGGAGAGACTGGTGTGACTTTTCGGGGAGGATGAAGTTTAGGTACTTTTGCAGAACCATTCCAGTCACAGCGATTCTAAAAAATCAATAACTTGATGGTTATGTATTTTGAGGAATCCGGTTGATCCTTCTGAATTGGACTAGGTTTTAGTGTATCTAATGAGACCGACCAGGATCGAGATACTTGTCAATGGTGAAATTTGGGCCACTTTGGACCGACCAAAATTGTCGGTTTTTTCCAAACAATCAGAAAAGTCTGGATTTTTTTTCGACCGTTCCTATTTGGGCCAAGATGAACTTTGTCTGAAAAAGCCCAGATTAGCCTGGAAAAAACAGGCCGGACTTTCTGGCCCATGTGGCTTTCTACTCATATTTCTAGAGGGAACGGAACTTGTCTGTTCTGGAAAAGCCTAAAATCAATCTAGGCCCAAATAATTGATCCAGAACCGATTGGCCTGATTGGAATGATCCTGGAATCAGGATTTTCAGCCTAATTCTATCGGATATTACCTGATTTAGTAAGCACTTGATATACAGTAGTTTGGGATAACTAAAATACAAAGTATAAGGCAAAATTCAATCGGTACCACGCACTCTATTGATAATTGACATTTTCTCGTACTGAAAATTATTTTCAGCGTATTTTGATATCAAAATCGGATTCTACGAGCCAGAGAACCCAAATGACATTGTTCTTTTTATATCAAAAAGTGATGTTCTGAAAATATTTAGTGCTGAAAATTGAAACTACAGTAACCGCGTGGTAGTGATTAAACAATACAATCACCCAGTACTTCTAAACCAATCCCTAGATTACTGTAGTTTCACTTTCAAAATCAAATTCAAATTTTGCACACACTTTTTATATTATTTTCGTTTTCCTCTAGTTCCAAAAAACATTTCTATGTTTTTTTTGCCTAGAAGATCAAACATGAGAAGTCAAAAAAAAAAAAATCAGTTTTTCACATAAGGAAACCATTACTATTTATGTGAAATATGTATATTATCAATCTATTTTTGGAACATAGGTAATATGCGCTCTATTGATAATAAGGTTTTTTATTGCAAATTGAAGTTTAAAGGTTATTTATGTGAAAATATGTAGGTTTCTACAAGTTTTTTTCAAACTCACGCTATGATTGAAGAAAATGAGCAAATCTCTGAGACAATATATCCTAGGTAGGAGATTAGCAAAATCACTCCGGGTGAGATTGTCAGATCCTTTGAGAATCTAAAAGATTTCACGATTTAGCATTCATAATTTGATGCTCACTCACTTGGCAAAGATTGTAGCAATTCCGGCAAATAGAATCCCTATAAAAGCTCCTCCAAGTGAAACCAGGAAAAATCCCAAGAACCCATAGAAGTAGTCAATGTTCTGAACTTTATCTGTTGTTAGGGCAAAGGATTTGAAAATTCCAAAAAGGACCACTGAGATCGCATCGTTGAATAGAGCTTCACCGAAGACATTGACGAATAATGATTTGTTGACCCCGATCTCTTCGAAGACAGCGATCACTGCGACTGGATCAACAGCAGAAATTAGGGAAGAGAACATCATGATATCTGGAGTGCTCATAGAATCTCCAGAGAGTCCGAAGGAATTCAGAATCGATAGGGATGCTCCAATCGCAAAGGTGTTGAAGACAGTCCCCATTACAGCAAATATCATAATCGAGTCAAAATTATTAAAAAACTCCAAATTAGGCATAAACAACCCAGCATCAAAGATGATTGGTGGAAGGAGAAATGCGAAAAATAAATGAGCATCGAATTGATAATATTGAGCAGGTAGATCGATGAGCCAGAAGATGATTGCGAAGAAAACGCCGATGAGGATTTGAAGAGCCGATTCGGCGATTTTTTCCGAGTTTAATTTGGCGATCAGGATTTTTGAGAGAAGGGTGATTAGGAGCCAGAGAGATGCGATGAATACGAGATTGACCTCATCCCATTTGGAGTTGAGGATCTGTAAAAAAAAATAATTACACAAAAATAGACCTACTAAATCCATTATTTTTTTGGAATATACGTATTGAGATGGAGATCCATCAAAAAACAGAAAAATATTTGGGTCTGGTTTCGATGCCTAATTTTTGAATCATTGTGGACAAGATTTTTTATTCTGAAAAAGCCTAAAAAGTGTTTTATCCCTATTTTTAAGCTGAAAAATTAAAACTTCAGACCAGTTTTTTGAGAAAACTAAAAAATAATCATAGCTTTGGACTCAAAAACGGTGACATCTGGGTTTAACTGGGATTTTTAAGGGCCCTATTCGGACCTGATATTGACTTAAAAATTGTACTCTTGGGTTGAAGAATTAGGACAAAATGATTCAAGTCAATTTTCAGCCTGATGTGGGCCTACTAAAAATCCAGTCAGCCTAATTTGATTTGATTTTAAGTCTGATGCAGGGCTCATTTTTTCTCGACTAGGCTTCGCTTTTCGATATATGTACTTCGACATAGTAGTTGGTATCAGTTTTTGCCTGATTTGAGCCTGATTTTGAGCCTGATATAACCAGATTATAACATGAGTTGGACCTGACATGAATCTGATTTTGGGTCTGATCCGGTTTTATCAATCAGGGGGTTCTTATTTGGAGTTTGATTAGGCCTAATTATAGCCTGACCTCGAACTGAGGGCATTCAATATTTGAAAACAATTTTTGGACTGATTTATACTCTTTTTCTCATAAGAATAAAAAATATCGGACCCCAAAAAAAAACATTGTCTGGACCCAAGTTTTTGGTCCAATCAACCGAATTTAATATCTAACTTTTTGAGTTTGAGTAGGCCTGTTTTTTTCACCTAATCATAGGCTCGAAAAAATTGCTTATGGACTTGATAATCGGGTTTAAAACCTTTTCTTATATCCTCAACCCATATTTTTTTTAACTCACATGAAATCCATCGGAATCAATAAGTGTAGACTTTATTTTGTCACTTTTCACGACGAATCGACTGGTTGATGATAATAAACAATATAATCAAAATCGTCGTTTTATATATGCGAGTATCAACAGTCAAGGTCATAATCCGATTACAGTTACTTTTGTTTTTATTTTCCGGTTTTTTGACAGCCATAAAAATGATCGAAATTCCTTGACTCGAAAGATCAAAATTATCGAGTTCACCATCGGATGCATTGATAATAGAATAGAGGATAATCCAGTGAGAATAGGAGATATACTAATTCCACTCAAACCACAGATACAAATGATTGTTGAGGGAACTATGGTACATATTGTTGGCGAGATACATTGACATAAAAGAAGGTTATGGATAGTTGGGAATTCTAGTCGATTTGAAAGATCGTTTTGAATAGTTTCCCGGATTTTAAAGGAGCAATAGATTGAGAAGATTGCCAGGGTTATTGAGACAAATAAAATATCCAAAGCACAAATGAAGAATAGCCAATCATCCTTGATAAATTCTTTAGAAAACCCAAGCATTGTCAGGTTTTCAGAAGGAAAAATATCATCCTTCCTGGATAGTAAAAAACAGTAAAATATAGTTAATATATAGTTAAGAAGGATAACTATATTAAAAATCGTCGCAATTATTTTATATTTAGGGAACTTTCGGAAAATCTCATTGTTACAGATGTGTAGAAACTGGAAGATGAATGAGAACACAATGAGCCAGATTGATTGAATCATAGAGATTGAAAAAATCATTATCACAATCTTTGAAATTGTGCCAGTAGATACCGAATATAGCACAATTTTTGAGTTTTCTGAATACCAAACAGCCATGAGATATATATCACAAAAGCTATAAATAATTCCATTCGAACCTATCAATATAAACACATATTGATAACGAATTAGATACTCTGGTCGGATTTTTATAGATATAATAATCAATAAAATCGAAAAAACCAAAGAAAAAATAGAGAACACTTCGATAATTGCAGCCAACATTTTGTGAGAAAGAGGGAGGGAAAGAGGGGGAAAATAAAGTAGTAGGTAGGGGATAAATCACACCTGCGCATAACCAGAAAAAGTTTTTTTTTTTGACATTCAAACGAAAATGGAGCTAATTATCAAAACAATCCCTACAAAATTGACAAAATTGATAAATTGACGCGGAAAGATTAGATGATATTGTTCTCCAATGGCTGGGCTCATTTTTTGATGGCTATAAAAGTCCACTTTTTTTTCCTTAAAAATGTCAGCGAGGTTATGGCAGAAATTGCTGATGGTACCTTCGAGGTTCTTCGAAATATATTCGTTGATCACTTAGTTAGCAAGCCTACCTATTGGACTTTATTGCTCACGTCGTTTGGCGATCACAGATCATGCATTTTAACACGAAATGTTTTTATATATCACATATAAAGTGGTTTTGCATTGTGTTAACAGGTGGGGTGAACTTTAGGTACATATTAGAGGTTAAAACGGAAATCAGTGAGATTGAATGGTGTCTCGTGGAGGCTTGAGTTGAACCAAATGTACTTCACTTCGGTTACGAAATTATAGTTTCTGAATAGTTGTAAGACTCCTAAAATAAACTTTCTGAATTGGGTGCAGAAGGGAAAATTAATTTTGAAAATTGTGATTGAGTCCGACTTTTTCACTCACATCAATCAACTTTTTGTGAACGAACGAGTTTGGTTCAGTTTTTTTCTGGGACTGGTTTGGAGAGGTTTTTTTTAGTTTTTGGAATTCGTAACTGAAATTTGAATTTTAAAATCAGAATCAGAAGGTTCATTTCATATGTAGTGTGACTGTCAGCTATCGTCAAAAATAGAAATTTATGTTGAATCATTATCAAAACTCTCGATCTTTATTCAGAAACACGAATATCATTGAACATCTTACTGAAGACATTCGGACGCACTTTTCTCAATCCCTGTGACGTTTTTAGAGCCATCCTCCACTGCATCCATATTTATTACTACTTCAGTCCATGGACATCAGCATGTGAGATTCTACCATCACCAGAACAATGCTTATTCAGAAGACCTTACAAATATACCCAATTTATGGTTGACTACCACCACTTATTGAACGAGTAGTTGCAACTTTTTTCAACAAATCATATGAGCACAGGATGAAGTGGCTGGGAGTTTAACTGGTTATTTTTCATGTTAGTCTTTTATGTCAGTCAACTAAAACTTCGAAAATGGTGCATTCTCACAATCTCATTTTGCTATTTGTGGAATGTCTAACATACGACAAATATATCTCAGATGTCATGTATAAATGTGTTGTTTCAAGTCCATCTCTAACTATATATGAAATTCTACCTTAACCTTTTTTTTAAATACAACAACTTCTATTTACATTTTTCTTAGTGGATTTGCTATATTTATGGGTAGAGTGGTTATCACCTATGATACCCTTTCTTCATCCAGTGTGTACCTACATATTACCTAATTATGTTTTTTATTTTTCAACAAGGTGACTTTCCTTCACTTCATTTTTTATCCTTGATAATTTTTTAAATTCCCAGTACACTCCAGCAAGAGCATTCAAAATAATCAAACATTCCAAAAACCACTTCGCCGGTCTACAAAAACAAAAGAATTTGTGAATTCAAATATATGAACCCAGAAAAATAAAGATCTTTGTGCCAAAACCTGGTTATAATCATCAAAACAACTCGTACATAAAACTATGATGTCATGGGTGACACTAGTAACTAGAATAAAAATAGGATGACTAGGTTCTTATGATTTGTATCGTCAAAAAATATATTTTGACTGGATGTTTACTCATTCTGGTGGATCGGTAGACTACTTGGTACCTACGAAAAATGCACAAAAACGCATGATTTTTTGAATCATAACTATACCTAATGAAGGCAAAAAGTATTAACCAATAATGAGTTCGCATGACTGAGTTTGCCTCTTTTTGTTATTATCATCATTAGGAAAGTATAAAAATACTTCGACTGGACATTTGCTCAGTTTATATTCAACAATGTCATCTGATTGTGAAATTATGGCTGAAGTCGCCAATTCTTGGTATCTTCGAGGGTCTTTGATATATTCATTGGTCACTTCGTTGATGTGTCTACCTGTCGGATTTTATTCCTTCTATCGAGTTTGGAGCTCACATATTGTGCATTTTAATACGAAATGTATTTATATGTCACATACTATTGCTGTGGTTTTGCATTGTGTTAGCAGGTAGGTTCTAAATAGGTGAATGAGCAAAATATTTTGTTGTCATAGAAGGGTACATTTGAAGTTCTTAATTTGAAACTCGAACCTATAAACAACACTCTGAGTATTTGTTTTTGAGAAAAGTTCAAAACCAGTAATATCTTCACAAATTTAAGAAAATCATGACATTTTGAGATGCGTTTTGATATAGGATCATGTTTGAAAAAAATCTAAGTACATAATATCATAAAGAGTTCAGAAAATCTATGAAAAACATCATGAGGTTCACAATTTTATGATCACCCCTTAAAAATGGAAAGGTGAAAGCATTTGAGAAAAAAAATTGAAAGGATACCCTCAGATTAGTCAATAGCTTCTCATCTAAATTTTTCCAGAGCCATCCTCCACTCCATCGATCTCTACTACTACTTCAGTTCATGGACATCAGCCTGTCAGATTCTACCATCACCAGCTCGATGTATGTTCAGAAGACCTTACAAATATACACAATTTATGGTCGAAACCTCATCAATATTGGCTACGATTGAACGAGTAGTTGCAACGTTTTCCAATGAATCATATGAGCACAGGATGAAGTGGTTAGGGGTTTTTCTGGTTTTTGTTCATGTGAGTTAATGCAGAACTCGAACTCTCAAAGGTTTTTCTTATAGAATCTTTTTGGTATGATATTTGTGGAGATTCTTACAATTGATAAAGATAACATATTCGAAAAATATTATTGTTCTGTTTCAAGTCCAAATGTGAGCATATTCGACGTCATACCAGAAGCCACCATTCTTGTTATGCAAATTATCACATTTTTTGTAACTATCAAACTCATACAGATCAATGATCATTATAGAAAGGACATCAAACTAGCACAGTCATTGAGTCAACGATTCTTAATCAAGCAGAATCTGAGGTACATAAGTTTTCTAGTCATATATATGTATCCCTTTTTCTCAGAGCTATATCCGGATTTAAAGCAATCTGTTTGACAACAACGATATATGTGTTTATCAGCGACTTCGCAATGTTTACAACAAGATACATTTTTCCCTACGAGACCTTTTCGATTAGATATGCAAACCTTGAAATCATACAATGTGTTCCTACATATTATTTGATTTTGATTTATATATTTCTTAAAGTTGACAACAAGGTAATTAAGCTTAAACTATGGTACATACACTGACGATAAAATCTTTTCAGTACATCCCGGAAAAAGCGTTCAAAGTTGTCAGATATTCCGATAATCACATAGCCGGTCTCCGGAAGCACTTTGACGACGCCTTCTTTCATAAAAGAAAGATGTGATTCGAAACTACATGATCATTAGATATACTTTAACGTAATGAATAATCAGGTACAAAATCAGTACTTCAAATGAAATTCACATGAATGAGTTTTTCTTTTTCTTGTTATTTATCAGAATAATTTCTTCTTTGACTGAAAAGTTCAGCTCATTTTTAAATAATGTCAGCAAATTGTGATGTTATGGCAGAAATTGCTGATTCTTGGTACCTCCGAGGTTCTTTGATATATTCATTGATCACTTCATTGATGTGTCTACCTGTAGTTTTTTATATTCTTCGTCGAGTTTGGAGATCACAGACGATGCATTTTAATATGAAATGTGTTTATATCTCACATACGATAGCTGTACTTGTACATTGTGTTAGCAGGTGAGTAACTAAACATCTGGAGACCCAGTAAAAATTGAAAGTAGTAAATATCAACTCTGTATTCTGGATAGTTGACTACATTTTCAGTGCTTCAAATATTATTTTAAGAAAGTACCATTTTGGTCATGGTGATTATCGTTATGTATGTGAGCCTGTTACAATGTCACGTTTCACATTTAGAAAAATATATTTTTTTTTTGAATTTCGTCGGTGTCATGAAATGTCACGTATCAATATGACAATAAGTGTAAACAAATAGCATTTTTTTTCTTTTATTCAAAGTCCAAAAACAAATCGGTTTATTTTTCTAAATGTGAAACGTGACATTATAGCAGACCGGCAAATTTTTCAACAAAAACCATTATGTCCCTTTAATCAAAATGGTACTTTCTTAAAATCAATTTGGACAGGTTTTTTTGGAAATTTCTTATGCGGTGATGCACGAATAAAAAAGTGTCTGTTTTTTTGAATTAAAATACATCGAAATTCCAATGCACGAACCTTTAAAAAACGGACGTTTTATTCAATTAAATGACATTTTCAATATAAAAAAGTACATTTTGAAACAGTGTTAATTTTTGACAATTTTTCAAAAAAGTTCACGTTTTTTTCATGTTTGAACTTTCTACGTGTGCTTTCAAATTTTCATTTCGTGTTATTTCTCAATGGGAAAAAAATCCGAGCACAAAATAATCGAAAACTACATGAAACGTGTCCCAATATGAGTATATGTCACGTTGAGAATTGAATCACACAGAAACTTGAACTTTTTTGAAAAATTGTCAAAAATTAACACTGTTTCAAAATTTACTTTTTTATATTGAAAATGTCATTTAATTGAGTAAAACGTCCGTTTTTAGAGGTTCGTGCATTGGAATTTCGATGTATTTTAATTCAAAAAAAGGACACTTTTTTATTCGTGCATCACCGCATTTTTATTTTTGACGTTTGGAAAGACTTTATCAGATTTTATTTCGGTATATCGGTAACATTGATATGAGCTAAATATATCAATGACTTTGTTTCTTGGATTATTACTTTTTGTATCTATCGAATTAAAATTAACTTTTATCTGAGTTAGATTGATAATAGAAGTACTAGACTGAAACCATAACGGTGTGAAAAAGTGAGCAAAACACAGACCCAGTTACAATAAAAAAATACACTGGTTCGTTGCGAGACCATTCTCAACAGAGACCATTCTCTTTCCCCACTTGTTATGCTCACAATGTGTGTGTGTGCCAATTATTCCAGAGCCATCCTCCATTCCATCGATCTCTATTACTACTTCAGTCCATGGATATCAGCCTGTGAAATACTACCAACACCAGAACGATGCTTATTCAGAAGACCTTACAAGTACACCCAATTTATGGTCGAGACTACCTCTTTATTAGGTACTATTGAACGAGTAGTTGCAACATTTTTCAGTACTTCATATGAGAATAAGAAAAAATGGTTTGGGATTCTACTGGTTATTGTTCATGTGAGTTTACGATCCTTTAAAATGGTAAAGATTCTTGAATTATGTTGTTTTTTCAGAATTTCCTTGGATTTTTGTTCACAAAAATTCTAATGTTTAATAAAAATGATCCAGATGCTATGTATTACTGTACTGTTTCGAACCTTACTGTAAGCATTTACGATGTTATACCAGAAGTTATCATAGTTACATTGCAAGTCATCACATTTTTCGTGACTATCAAATTGATAAAGATCAATGATAAATATCAAAAGGAGTTTCAAATAGCACAGTCACTAGGTCAACGATTTGAAATCAAACAGAATCTGAGGTATGATGCTCAATTCTTCCCAGTTGAGAGCCATGTCTTAAAACTGAAGTTCCAGAGCAATGGCGTCGTTCAAAGTCAGTTGTTTGACAACAACCACCTATGTGCTCCTCAGTGATATTTCCATGTTTTCAAGCAAAATTATCTTCACCTATGATTCACTTGCATTCAGATATGCTAACCTTGAAGTCCTGCAATGTGTACCTACATATTATCTAATTATGATTTATTTTATTCTGAAAGTTGATAGCAAGGTAATTAAGCTTAAACTATGGTACATACACTGACGATAAAATCTTTTCAGTACATCCCGGAAAAAGCGTTCAAAGTTGTCAGATATTCCGAAAATCACATTGCCGGTCTCCAGAAGCACTTTGACGACGCCTTCTTTCATAAAAGAAAAATGTGATTCGAAACTACATGATCATTAGCTATACTTTAACGTAATGAATAATCAGGTACAAAATCAGTACTTCAAATGAAATTCACATGAATGAGTTTTTCTTTTTCTTGTTATTTATCAGAATAATTTCTTCTTTGACTGAAAAGTTCAGCTCATTTTTAAATAATGTCAGCAAATTGTGATGTTATGGCAGAAATTGCTGATTCTTGGTACCTCCGAGGTTCTTTGATATATTCATTGATCACTTCATTGATGTGTCTACCTGTAGTTTTTTATATTCTTCGTCGAGTTTGGAGATCACAGACGATGCATTTTAACATGAAATGTGTTTATATCTTATATACGATTCACACTGAAATGTAAGAGATAGATTGAATTTTTTCAGTACATCGAAGAAAAGACGTTCAAGATCGTCATACATAACGATAATCACTTTGCCGGTCTTCAGAAGCACTTTGACGACGCCTTATTTCATAAAAGGAAATTATGAAGCAAGAATTCAGGATTTTGAATAAAGAAAGTGCTAAACCACTGATCACCAATGAAAAAAAATTCTGCGAAATTATACGTACCTAATCTAATTAAGAAAACAAATAGTAACCAAAAACCTTACCGAATGACTGATTTCGTCTTTATCTCGTTAGTATTTGAATAATATTTTGACTTTCTTTTCTTATTTTCTAACAATGTCAGCAGATTGTGAGGTTATGGCAGAAATTGCTGATTCTTGGTATCTTCGTGGATCCTTATTATATTCATTGATCACTTCATTGATGTGTCTACCTGTTGCATATTATTGTTTTCATCGAATTTGGAGCTCACAGATCATGCATTCTAATACGAAATGTATTTATATGTCGCATACTATTGCTGTGGTTATGCATTGTGTTAGCAGGTATGTAGGACATATTTAGGGATACAATGCAATGCAGAAAATCTAAGGGGTAGGCAAACTGCCTTGGGATCAAACTGGCTCTCAGGTTTTTTGTTGACTGGCTTTTCATGCTGGTTTCAGGTAAAATATCGGCTATTTTCATGACTCGGTTCTTATTTTTGAAAATGAAAAAGTTCACGATTATATTCTTGTGAACTAGTATCAACAGAGATCAGTATATTTCAATTTGATGTGGTTTTTGAACGTAAATTATCCTGAGGCCACTTTCAGGTCACCAAAACGTCTGGTTCCTAGGCAAAAACAAATTGGCACAATGATTGAAGGTGGGGTAAAGGGACTCGGAAAGTTGCTCTTAAAAGAAAGAGCACATATTTTAGGTAAGACCCTCAAGGGATTTTTCACCGAAAAGTCTGGTATTCGAGAAAATTTCATTTGAAAAAAGAAAATTGGAAACTTTTCACGTTTATTTTTAGCTATATGTAGGTTGAAAGTTTCCAAATTTTCAACTTTGAACATTTTTTCTCGAATACCAGACTTTTCCGTAAAAATCGATGAGCTTACCTTAAAAAATGTGCTCATTCATTTAAGAGCAACTCGCCGATTCCCTATACCCGACCTTCAAGAGAAAATGTCAACCAAAAAGGAGAAATTGAAAATAGATTGTAGATATTACATACATTTTTAAAAGTTGGTTTAACAGTAAGAATTTGTGTTATTTTCACAGTTCGCGTGATCTATATAGTTGCCGATTTTAATGAGATTTTTAAAAACAATTCAAATGATTGAATAATTTCGCATTCTTGGCCACGCATTCGCCGTTTTTTTCTAATTTCAAAACCATGATTCAACTGACATTAATTTTTCAGATAATTGTTCAGAGTTGCTGTGTGGATATAAACTCTTTTTGCTATTCTGAGAAAAATCAGGATCCCGATATGCTTCCTTTTTTCTAGATCCATCCTCCATTCCATCGACCTCTACTACTACTTCAGTCCATGGATATCAGCCTGTGAGATCCTTCCATCCTACGAACGATGTTTGCTCAGAAGACCATACAAGTATACCCAATTCATGGTCGAGACAACCACTATATTGGCCACTATGGAACGGGTAGTTGCTACTTTCTTCAACAAATCATATGAGAATAGGATGAAGTGGTTGGGAGTTCTTCTGGTTGTTGTCCATGTGAGTTTGTAAAACACCAGAGTACATAAAACTTCTCTTTTGTATTTTAGAATCTCCTTGGATTTTTATTCGTGAACATTCTCACACTTGATAGAAATTACGCAGATGTTTGTTATTATTGTACTGTTTCAAATCTCACTTCAAGTATTTACGATATTTCACCAGAAGTGGCCATTCTTATTCTGCAAATAATCGCATTTTTTGTTTCTATAAAACTGATGAAGATCAATAACGAATATCGTAAACAATTCGAACTGGCACAGACATTGAGTCAGAGGTTCCTAATCAAGCAGAATTTGAGGTAAGAAAAAACAACAAAAAAAAAACAATAATTTTTCTGTTTTTAGAATAATTAGCGCGTTTCAATCAAGTTGTTTGACAACAACCATCTATGTATTTTTGAGCAACTGTGTCATGTTTTCAACCAAAATCATTTTCATCCATGACAAATTTTCTATCAGATATGCTGACCTTGAAAACATACAATGCGTTCCCACATATTACCTAATTATGATTTTCATTTTTTTCAAAACAGACAGCAAGGTATGAAATTGAGAAGTTATGTTTGATTTTTGATGTCAAAACTTTGCAGTATGCTCCAGCGAAATCATTCAAAGTTGTCAAAAATTCGGAAAACCACTTCGCCGGTCTTCAGAAGCACTACGACGACGCCTTTTTCCAAAGACGAAGGGGTATTCATAATGTGTGATTCTGATTATTCCAGAAAAATAAAGTTTTATATGTGTGTAAAAATTGATAGAGATCATCAAAACAACCCCCCACAGGACATTCTGAGATCATAAATGACACATAGACTTTGCATGACTGAATTCCTCTCATTCTTGTTATAGAATTAATAAATTAGGTTGAAATTTTGATCATTACTTTTTCTTCTAAAGATGTCGGCAAATTGTGAGGTTATGTACGTGCTCTTTCTTGATCAGGCTCGAAAATCGTAGAATTCGCAAGAATAACTTTCACTTTTCTTATTATAAAAGTAACACGTTGGCTCTTTTCTCAACAATGTTTGAAAATTGTGAGGTTATGGCGGAGATGGCCAATTCATGGTATCTTCGAGGTTCTTTGATATATTCATTGGTTACTTCGTTGATGTGTCTACCTGTTGGAGTTTATTGCTTTCGTAAAAGTTGGAGGTCACAGATCATGCATTTTAACACGAAATTTATCTACATGTCGCATACTATTGCGGTGGTTATGCACTGTGTTAGTAGGTAGGTGATATTTCGAGTATATCTGGAAGATTGTCGGGTCTTATTGGTATCAATCAGTGTTCCGAATCGGGCGGATGGACGGTTAACTTCACGAAACAAAAAATCCCCAGTTAAACATTTGAACACAAGAAATCCATTTTTTTTCTTTTATTTTTTTGATCGAGTGAGATTGGATCCCAACTCAAGTCAGAACAAATCTTGGACTAACTGATCTACCCGGATCGGACCCATTTTAATTCGTCTCGACAAGTTTCTATCCGGATCATGATCCGATCCGTTATTGATCCGTTTCATTCGATCCGGATCATAACTCGATCCAATTTTGATCCGATCCTATCAACCCGGGTCACGTTTCCCATCCGACCCGATCCATTTTCGATCCGGATCGGAACGAAAAAATAAGTGCAAAATATTGTGACGTGAAAAACAGTTTTTAGAATTCATTACTCATTTTTTATTCGTGAAATTAATTTGATCAATGCATTTCGAAAAAAAAGGTCATGATCCGAGTTTCGATCCGGATAATAACGGATCGGATCATGATCCGGATAGAAACTTGTCGAGACGAATTAAAATGGGTCCGATCCGAATAGATCATATAGTCCAAGATTTGTTCTGACGTGAGTTGGGATCCAGTCTCACTCGATCAAAAAAATAAAAAAAAGGGGTCAAATGTTTTTCATTGAAATGGAATCGGGTAATGATCCGGGTAGTTCCGAAACGGATCGAGAGTCTTATTTTACAGAACCGACTTTTCTTGATACCGTTAAACTTATTTAAGAACACAGATGTTTTTCTTTCGTATCTACTAAAGATTTTTGGATCAACACCAAAACCGGATCATGGGATTTTTCTAGTACCGAATCGGATTTGCACGATCCGGATCGGAATCCTGGTATCAATATTGTTCCTTTGAGTGATACCCATAATTGCTCCCATCTTACTGAATTTACATTTTACTAGCTCATATTTTATAGAATGGCCGGCCTTCTGAAACAGTTCAGAGATAATTTTTTTTCAAAGTCTAACATCGATAAAATAACGAAAAATCAAAAATAGTATCATTCATAGAGTACTCGTTACGAGTAATACAGATCAATAATGTCAGTCTTACAAGGGAACCTTTTTTGTGATCATTCAAAAATTTTCAGTCCCCAAGAGACCTGTGAGCAATGTTCTAAATCACCTTGCATGTTTTCCTAGTTGCGATTTTGTCAACGAAAAATATATTCATTGTTACGGGGATCGAACTAGGGATAGCAAAGGGAGAACCCACTACATCAGAAGGAACCATGATTTACAACGATGTCTTTTGGTGATTGGTGACTCAATAATCCCTATTCCAGAGCCATCCTCCACTCCATCGATCTCTACTACTACTTCAGTTCATGGACATCAGCCTGTCAGATTCTACCATCACCAGCTCGATGTATATTCAGAAAACCATACAAATATACGCAATTTATGGTTGAGACATCCACCATATTAGCCACTATTGAACGAGTTGTTGCCACTTTTTCCAATAAATCATATGAGCACAGAATGAAATGGTTGGGAGTTCTACTGGTTGTTGTTCATGTGAGTTCATAGATCCCTGAAACGTCAAGAGTTCTCTTTAAAACGTTTCAGAACCTCTTCGCTACACTGTTAGTTGACATTTTATCGTTTGACAAAGATCATGGAGTTGTCAAATACTATTGCTCTATAGGAAATCCAACTATGAGTATATATGACGTCATACCTGAAGCAACAATTCTCATTCTCCAACTCATCGCATTATTTGTTTCTATCAAAATGATAAACATCAATGATCATTATCAAAAGGAGTTTCAACTAGCACAGTCATTGAGTCAACGATTTTTAATCAAGCAGAATCTGAGGTAAAACAAATTTGCAGAAAAAAAAATTAGTTTATTTTTTTTTATAGATCAATAGCTGTATTCAAAGCAACCTGTTTGACAACAACAATATACGTACTTTGGGGTGATTTGACCATGTTTATGAGCAGATTTATTTTTTCCGATGGCTCACTTTCATTCAGATATGGGAACCTTGAATTGATCCAATGTGTTCCTACATTATACTTGATTACGTTTTATATTTTTATCAGAATCGATAACAAGGTTGATACACATATAGATTGTGATTAAACCTAACTTTTTTGTTGTTTTTCAGCACATCTCTGAGCGAACATTCAAAATCGTCACAAATGATGAAAACCACTTTGCCGGTCTTCAGAAGCATTTTGACGACGCATTCTTTCATAAACGGAAATTATGAGGAAATAATTTTCATCAGAAGAGTTCCGATTAAATAAAAAGTTGATAACTAACCACAATAACAAGAACATGAAAAGCATTTCCACATCAAAACAAGTCCTATTCTGAAAATGTTTTGAAAAACATACGTAATTAGGTGAAAAATAGTGCCGATAGAAACCGCATGGCTGGTTTCGGCACTACCTTGTTATTTTGAGAATAATATTTTTACTGACAGTTTGCTCATTTTTTAAACAATGTCAGCAGATTGTGAGGTTATGGCGGAGATTGCGAATTCTTGGTACCTCCGAAGTGCTTTGATATATTCACTGATCACTTCATTAATGTGTTTACCTATCGCATCTTATTGTTGCTTTCGAGTGTGGAAGTCACAGATCATGCATTTTAACACTAAATGTATTTATATGTCACATACTATTGCTGTTATTGTACATTGTCTTAGTAGGTGGGTTGTTTCCGAATTTGAAGAACATTTGGGATGAACACAAAATTATCGACCTCTTTGTTAGAATTAAACACAAAAAAATGATTGAAACGGGTGAGATTAAACATGCTTTGAAAGCATTAAGATCATTTATAGTTAAAGAGAAACCGTAATTTTTTTGTTGAAATTACCACATTTTCTCTAGTATAAGGACATGCTCTTGTGTTGTTTAACCAATGTTTTTAGTAAAATAATTATTTTCCCATAAATAATTATTTTCCCATACTTTTAATGGCATAAATGGATTTTTCACGATTTTTCAAATAAAACAAACATACTAACAAAAGTTAATTTTCACTCTGAGTGTCCTTAGAGTACCGTGAATACTGTAATATAATCGCACCTCAATTGGCTACGAAGAATGAGAATATCTCGGAAACCGCAAGAGTTATCAAAAAGTGGTCAATTACAAAATTGTAGATCATGTCAAGATCTTTTATTTTGTAATTTACCGTTTTTCGATAACTCTTGTCGTTTCTGAGATATTCTGATTCTTCGCGGTCGCGTTGGATGCGCTCATATTATACAGTATACCGCTCATATTATACAGTATATATATATATGTCTTCAAGGTTCACAAGCTTATGTCGACCCATAGATAATGGTATTTGGTATATCAGAGTTGACTTCCATCCTTATTATACATAGTATAAGCACTTTTTAAGACTCATTATATAATTGACCGAGCTTGAGGGTCCTATAAACTAAAAGCTAAGTTCTCATTCGAGAACTAGCTTACCAGTTTAAAAAAAAAGAAATCTCAAGAAGGAAATCTGCTTTAAAAAATGTTCTAAACATCACATTTTCTCAAGTTGATTTTTTCTCAAACCCTTCAACACGTTTCCTACCCTATTCCAGAGCCATTCTCCACTCCATCGATCTCTATTACTACTTCAGTCCATGGACATCAGCATGTGAGATTCTACCATCACATGAACAATGTATGTTCAGAAGACCTTACAAGTATACACAATTCATGGTCGAAACTACCACAATATTAGCCACTGTTGAACGAGTAGTTGCTACTTTCTTCAACAAATCATATGAGCATAGGATGAAGTGGTTGGGAGTTCTACTGGTTGTTGTTCATGTGAGTTTATAAAACACCAAAGAACATAGAACTTCTATTTTGTATTTCAGAATCTCTTTGCATTTCTATTCGTGAAAATTCTCCGGCTTAATAGAAATCATACAGAATTATTTTATTATTGCACTGTTTCAAATCTAACACTAACTATATACGACATCATACCAGAAGCAACTATTCTTATTCTGCAAATTATCACATTTTGCATCTCCATCAAGTTGATGAAGATCAATGATCATTATCAAAAGAAGTTTCAACTAGCACAGTCATTGAGTCAACGATTTTTAATTAGGCAGAATCTAAGGTAAGATAGTCAAAGAAAAAAGTGCTCTGACGGAAATTTCTCTTTTTAGATCAATAAATGCGTTCAAGGCGTGTTGCCTAACAACAACAATCTATGTACTTCTGAGTGACTTCGCCATGTTTTCAAGCAGAATCTTCTTCACATATGAAACCCTCTCCCCCAAATATGCTAACCTTGAGATGATGCAATGTGTACCCACATATTACCTAATTATGATCTATATTTTTCTGAAAACCGACAGTAAGGTAGGTATTCAGATGGAGTTCAGAAGTTGTTTTTTGACGTCAAAACTTTGCAGTATGCTCCAGCAAAATTATTCAAAATCGTGAAAAATTCCATAAACCACTTTGCCGACCTTCAAAGACACTATGAAGATGCATTTTTTCAGAGACAAAAATTCTGAAAAAAATATTCCAATAAATTTTGAAACATCAGTTCCATATACACTTTTTGAAGAAAAAGAGTCTACGTGCTCTTTCTTGATCAGGCTCAAAAATCGTAGAATTCGCATGAATAACTTTCATTTTTCTTATTATAAAAGTAACACGTTGGCTGCTCTTTTCTCAACAATGTCTGAAAATTGTGAGATTATGGCCGGAGTGGCAAATTCTTGGTACCTTCGAGGTGCTTTGATATATTCATTGGTCACTTCGTTGATGTGTTTACCAGTGGCATTTTTAAGTCTTCGAAGGGTTTATAGATCTCAAATTATGCATTTCAACACAAAATGTATTTATATTTCAAATAGTGTTGCGGTAGTTCTACATTGTGGTAGCAGGTATGCGACACTTTGGGTTATATGCCTGAATCTGTAACCTATTCCTATTCCAGAGCCATCCTCCACTCCATCGATATTTATTACTACTTCAGTTCCTGGGCATCTGCCTGTCAGATTCTACCATCCCTAGAGCGCTGTACACTCAAAACACCTTACAAATATACACAATTCATGATTGAAACTTCCACTATGTTAGCTACCATTGAACGAGTAGTTGCCACATTTTCCAATAAATCATATGAGCACAGGTTGAAATGGTTGGGACCTTTACTAGTTATTGTTCATGTGAGTTCTCGAAGAAAACACTGGAATTATTCAGATAGTTGTTCAGAATCTCTTTGCCTTGTTGTTAGTAAAGATTCTAACAACTGATAAGTTATATGCAAATGTCATTTATTATTGTGCTGTTTCAAATCCAACTGTGAGCATGTACGATGTTATACCAGAGGCCACGATTCTTGTTATGCAAATTATCACATTTTTTGTTTCTATAAAAATGATAAAGATCAATGATCAGTATCAAAAGGAGTTTCAACTAGCACAGTCATTGAGTCAACGCTTTTTAATTAAGCAGAATTTGAGGTAAGACTCGGGTTTTCCCTGACTATGCTCAATATCTCAAGGATTCTTAATTATGTGGATTTGTTGAAATGAAACTGGTTGTTTCTCGAGCACCGCTTGGCTTGATTCTTTGAGCTTTTGACCCTATAACTCAAAATCAAAACTCTTTGGGAAATAAGAACTTAACGTGGAACCAAAAAAGACATATTGTAGAGTTGAAATTATTAGACCATTGGAAGAGCAACCAATATGGCCTAGAAATCCAAATAATACAGTACTTTTTAAAAAATATCAAAGAAAAATAGGTTCTCGCGTTTTCTAGGCCATTTTTGGGTTTTCTAGGCCACTCTCTAATTTTTTCGTAGTCACAATAAGCATGTTTTCTTCTGGAAGACCCGAAAATGGGTTTTTCCTAACTATTAGCTGGGTACATCCACTTTTACCGGATCCAAGACCCTTTCAGCTCTTCACGAGAAAATATACACTTCACATTTTTTCAGGTCTATAAGAGTATTTAAAGCAACATGCATAACAACCTTCATATACGTATTTCTCAGTGATTTCGCTATGTTTATGGGTAGAGTGGTTATTACCTATGATACCCTCTCTTACCGATACGGGAACCTTGAATTGATACAATGTGTACCTACATATTACCTGATTATGTTTTACATTTTTCATAAAACTGATAACAAGGTGGGCTTCCTTAACTTCATTTGTATTCTTAATTATTTTTCAAATTTGCAGTACACCCCAGCGAGAGCATTCAAAATTGTAAAAAATTCGGAAAACCACTTTGCCGGTCTCCAAAAACATTTCGACGACGCCTTCTTCCATAAACGAAAAATCTGAGGAAGAGGAAAAAGGGAGGGATTCATCAAAAGAGCTTAAAAGTGTGTGTGCTCATTTTTGTTGGCGCGCGTCTTCAAAATTATTTGTTTTCTTTTTTTTTTTTGTCTACTCTTCAGATAAAAAAAATGCGTCGTCTTCCTTTTCTAGTAGTATTATTATTTTTTGGGTTGGGTAAGAATATTTAATTTTTTTTTGGGGGGAATCTGATTTTAAACTAGGTTTTTTCAAGTTCATGGTGAGACGAGTTACACTAGCGAGCACACAATTGGATTGGAGAATGATATAGGGGATATTTGTATGAGTGTTACATTTCGGGTGGAGATTCTGAATCGAGAGAGCAATAATACTGAAGCGGTGGCGTTTAACTTGGCAAACGGGAAGATAACTGGGAAATGTGCTGTTGATCGGAAAAGTGATGCGATTATCTCTTCGACGATTCAGGAAGAAGATGGGAGGGTCAAGAAGCTGAAGTTCGCCTTTAGAACTGTGATTCAAGATTTTCAGCTACTTTGAAAGTATATTTTTATTTCAGGAAGAAATGCACGTGAAGCGAGTGGATGAACTTCGATGGCAATTGAAGAAGGTTCAGTATTCAGAAAAGTTTGAAGGTTTGATTTTTTAACTTAAAGCAACCCCCTAAGCTAAAAATTGTCATAAATGAAAACTGACAAAGTCTATTGGAACTTGAAGTCAACACTAGCAATATGAGCATCTCAAAGTATGAAATCACAATATTTTCAGCGAAGTGAGTTTCGGCCGTTTCAATTTCACATGGAAAATCAATTTTGAATTACCTCCTCAGCAGACGTTTCAAAAAGATGAATATTTGTATTTTTTACGTGAACTTTTTTCTCTCGACCTCCCTGTTTTTCAAAAAAAAAAGTCGTCAATTAAAATGTACGTGGCCAGCGTGTTGACACATTTTGCTAGGAATGATAGGAGAAGAATTTTTAAACTGATTTGGGTTATATTATATCGATGATGTTCTTTCTTTTGAACAGAATTAAATTTTTGGTGCACCTCCCCCCTTGAAGTTATTTTTTGGTGCAGCTCTCTATTTTTGTTCTGGTGCAGCCTCCACCAATTTTGTTGTGTGCAAAAGAAAGAGCACCATCGATATAATATAACCCCCAAAGGTATTTTCACCGGAAAGCCTAGTATTCGAGAAATTTTCACATACGATTTCAATTTTCCCACCTATATACGTTCAAAAAAAAATTGAAATCCAAATTTCTCGAATACTAGGCTTTTCCCCCTTCAAACTCGGCCATTTTTAAACTTTTCGCTATAATTTTTTTTGTCAGTACATGTCATACTTCCAGTATTTGTTATTGCTGATCATGGATACAGACATGCCTTTTAGCTTAGGGGGTTGATTTAACTTTACTTAAAAAATGAGAATGAAAATTTTCAAAAAAAAATGTTGGGGTCACGTGAATTTTATCCATTTCTCGAAACAAAACGGAATTTTTTTCGAAATGACAAAAAATACGATTTATAATTTTGAAATTCTTAACATTCTTCGCGTGATGGTTTGGTCAAGTGGTTAAGAGAACAGCCTTCAAGTCTGGAAGTGAAGGGTTCGATTACTCTACCATGTAATTTGTTGAAATTCATTATGAAGTTAGGAGACAGACAGAGAGAGATGGAGAGAGAGAGAGAGAGAGAGAGAGAGAGAGAGAGAGAGAGACAGAGACAGAGACAGACAGAGACAGAGACAGACAGAGACAGAGACAGAGAGGTAGAGAGAGAGAGAGAGAGATAGAGAGACGCAGATGATAATACTATACGGAGACTAGAAAACGACGAGGCCCGGTGAAAACTGGGTCTGAAAACGCGAAGACTGAAAATTAAGGATCCATACAAAACCAAAGCTCTGGCGAAAACGTGACCTGGAGAATCAGTAATAATAATCTCAAAAAACCGGCCCGAATGAAAATATCCAGGTGGAAATTGATGTGCTAAAAATTAAGGAGTGAACCCAATGACAGCCCTAAACGATGACAATTTCACTTTCAACCCAGTTCTATTCCAGGCAACACAGCTGTTTTCGAATCCGACAACTCATCCGTGATATTCTCAGCCCCTCTGACCCAAAAATACGTTTGTGAAGATCGTATAAATGTCACCCTCCAGAGTGATGAATTCAAGTAAGTCTTATTATCTATTCCCCAGCAAAATAAATCTTCCAGTTTTCCAATCATCGTCATGTTCTATCCGGAAATTGATGTCCAACCTTATGGACCAAAAAGTAATTGTGAGTTTTATTTATTAGATAAATATTGAAACCGGATATTAAAGAAAGTTGTTCAGCTTATCTATGTGAACGTACTCGCCGTCGAACTCTCACTGATTCTTTGCAACATCGATCAACAATCTTCGCCGGTGTGATTCTGGCGATCTCGTCAATTGCACATATTATAGGACATATGGTGCGCAGACATTTTATACCGCAGAGGAAAGAACTTTATGAGAATCTGACTAGGAGTTGAATACATACTTGATGAATAAAATATTATTCCTACAATTTTCAAAATCAGACATGTTTTGTTGTGAGCTACAAAAATAACATGAATAATTCTTGGAAAAAAACGACGAAACTAATAATTTTGCTTTTTTTTTTTGCTTGCTTCTATTTACGGGTCTGATATGTATTTTCGTCTGACAGTATGAACAAAAAATGATCAAGATAATGAAAATCAAAGTTTAGCAAAAATCTTTTCATAAAGCGTGAGAGCTTTTTGAACAGAAAAAAAGTTCAAAAATTATCTTTGAATAAACATTTTCAAGAAAAAACGTTTCAAAAGCTGGAGTTGAGGACTTTCACTGGGTCAACTTCAAGTGATCATAACTCAACTCTTCGTGAAGATTTTTTGAAAATTAAATATTATTTTTCTTCATTTTTTGAGGACTACATTTTTTTGTATTGAGCACAAAAATTGATGACTTTGATAGAGCTTTGAACTCAAATTAGTTACAGGTTTTGAACAAATCCTTAAAAATTCAAGGGTTTCTTTGCTAGAGAGCGTTGAACAGTTTCAAATCAAAAATTGGTGTGTGGTTTTTTTTGTCATTCTAAACTATTCTCAAGTTATTTTCAAGCAAAATGAATAAGATTATAGTTTATGCAGCAAACCTAATTAGTCTATATGTGTAAACTAATATGTCGCTGAACTTTTAAAGATCAAAGAATAAAATTAAACAATTAAACACGTCAGACATTTTGTACGGAGTTTTCAAGTCCAAATTGTTCGCTTTTCAGTTGTAAAAAGGCATCATGAGCATGTATTTTAAAAACTAGATGATAGCTTGGCTTCTGGATATGAGCCAGCTCATTTCGTTCAGATCAAGATCTTTTGGAAGCATTTTTCTATTTTGTTATTGTTGTGATTTCTCTAGACTACAGTCATCCCCATAATTATGATTTGTAGAATTTCGCATGTTTTGATCTGTATCATTCCCCGAATTCTTAGCAGATTTGTCACTGATAGTGAATACTACTTTGCTCATTTGTTCAATTTTTGCTTTCCAGCTCAGGTATATTAACAACAATGAATTGCACCCAGTTCATGCTCAGGAATGAGTACCTTGTGGTATGCAATCGAACCTTGACATCAGCAAAACCCCACTGTTTGCAGAATATAGATCTACCCCGATATACCTCACATATTGCCAGTGCTATTTTCATTACGGTCACATCTCTTCTGGTCATTTTCCACTTGATACTGCTCAATTTACACTTCCAAGTTCGTCCGAAACTCCATCCATTTTTCGCCATTATCTTTGGTCTTGTTATCATTTTCCATGTACTATTCTCATTTGGTGAAGTCGTCTCGCAAGTCATATTCCTTATTGATCCAACAAGTCCAGCCAAAATCTATTCAAGAATAGTTACTCGAGTCGCATATTCAGCCATTTATCCATTTTGTTTTGGATGTGTGCTTGGTGAGATTTTTGAAAAAAAAACCCAAAAGAATCAGTGATATTTCAGAGCGTACACTCGCAACAATTCTGGTCAAAAAATATGAATCATATAAGAACAAATTGTTGTTTTTAGGAATCATGATACCTCCAATAGTGAGTTTGGGAAGGTACTATAAACAAAATCGGGTCGGAAGAATGTTGAATAGGCCTAGATTAAGTAGACCTGGTCAAATAAAATGAGGCTGAAATCGATCCAAACATCAGAAAACCACAGAACCGGGTGCAAATCTGAAAATCGGCCTGGTCTATGTAGTTTTAAAGAAATTTTTTCTTGATTCGGAACACGAAAAGGGATTTTTAAGGTGTAAATTTTTATGGTTTTCCACTGGATCTTCTGATCTACGTTGTCCCGTAAATTTTTATGATATTGGGCTCAATTCTGGGTCAGATTCTCTTACTCTTTTCTGTGATATCCCAATTGATCCAGAAAATGGCCTAGGTGGTCTGTTCCAAGAACTATGCTTTCAGGCTTGGTTATGTCGGTCAGGCTCTCTTTTATGTAGGTCTCAATTCGAGAACATTCAGATTCCGGATGTTAGAGTCCCATTCAATAATTTCAACTTCTAAGAGACTGTGTCCACCGTACCAGGCCCACTTGGGGGGTTCGATATAGGAATCTGGAATATTCATTTTTTTTTCAGCTAGTCTTTATCTACTTCGACTTTATCCACAAAAACACCTCATATGAGATAACTATCGTCTCCTTCATCACCATCTTCAGTTGCTTAATTTTATACTTCTTGAACCGAAGAATGACAAATACCTGTTCCACATCCTTCTTCATGGCAGAAAACTCGGTTTCAACCAAATATCAAATCATCGAAAATATGCTGTTAGTTCTTTTTTTCTGTAATTTTTATAACAGATTTTCAGAGTTGTGCGTAAGGGTCTTCTCCCAATATTGTTGCTCAACTTGGCTATAAATTTTATCGATTTTCTTGCTTATCGTCTAACTGAGCACCTTTTCAATGAAAATGCTACATGTCAAAATTATCATGTTTATCTCCCATATTTGGGGTTCAATTGTTTATCAATGATTCTAGAATATTCTGTGCCTTTAAGTATTATTTTAAATTGGAAGTATTATCGAGTATGTCTCTCCCCATGTCTTCGTCGGCTCTTCGGAGCAACAAGCAAAGTGAAATGCCTCAAAACCGATGTAAAAGTGCAAAACGCTTTTGGAAAAGTTCTCAACACCCAACCTACTACAGATCAGTATTTTATTGATTTGGCCGGTCAATGGAGATGAGATGAAAAGACACATTTCGTATTTGAAGCAAAGAGGGGAAAATGAATGAACCAGCCCGACGAATAATGAAATTTTTTGTTTACCATGTGACGTAATAGGGGTATTCGTTGTTTTTCCAGATTTTTGATTTTTTGTTTAAGAATCTGTTATGTGATTTTTTACTATGGTTTTTTTTTAAATTTTTTTTTTGTGATTTCCATTTTTCCAATACCAATACATGACTGCATTGGTTTCAAGTTCTTGATGTATTTTTTCGCTTCAAAAAACAAAACAAAGATTTTTGATGAGAAATATGTGATAAGATATAGTTTTCAACGTTGCTCAACATCCTGTAATTAGTTTTTGTCAAATTCAATTTTGAATGCGCGATTTTTCAAGAACCGTTTTGGATTTCAGTTTATCAATTTTAGGCCCAACTTTGATCATACCAGGTCGAATTCAGAAACCACTGATAAAATGGATTTTTGGACTTGAATTCAGGAGAACGTTAAAAAATAGAATCTAGTCCATTTTTTCGATTTCTCATTCAAATCAGGGAAGTTTCAGGATGTCAGAGATCATGTCAGAGACTTCTAGAAAACCACTGATACGATCTCTTACCGAAAAAATCCAGAAAAGTTATGTTAATTCCGATTTTTCGAATCAGAGTATCAGAAACAGGTAGAAAAACTTAGCTATCTCAACGAAAACACAAAAACTGAGGATCCCTTTGTTACCTACTCTGGAACTATTTTCACATTGAACTACACCTTCTAGAATTGCTCTTCTGGTCCTAAGATTGAGCGTGATCTTGAGATAAAGCCTGAGCTCAAGCCCAAGAGCAACACTGAGCAGCTTCAGCCTGCGCCTGAGCCTGAGCCTGAACCTGAGCCCGAGCCCGAGCCCGAGCCCAAGAGTCCAACCCTGAGCTTGCGCCTGAGCCTGAACCTGAGCCTGAGCCTTGCTGGTAGACATTGGAACCCACTCAACTCTTACCCCTCAAACCAACACCGACAAAAAAAAACAAAAGAAGAGTTGTCTCGCGTTGTTTTGGGGCGCGTCTAATTTGATTTTAGGTGTGGTCCTTCGTCTTCTTCTTCTTCTCCATTCTCCATTCTTCTTCCCCTTGCTCCTGTTTTTTCTCACCACATCATTCGCTTTTCCTTTTTAGCAGCCCCAATATTTTTGCTATTTTTAGGTCTAGAAGAAGAAGAAGAAGACGCAAGTTTTGTTTCTTTCATTTTTTTTCCCAGAGCGTGAAGCCGACACTTCATCTAATTTGTTTCGTACTTTTTTTCGCTGCCCCTCTTTTTTTGCTCCTCTCGATGTTTTTTTTTTGTTAATTTGACCGAGCAATAGAGTTTTTTTTGTGTTGCTCCGATGTATCCTTTGTGTATCATACATACATACATATACCCATTTCTTATGCACATTATAAAGGTTCCAGTGAGATATGTGAGAAGAGATAATGAAAAAAAAAAGAAGAAAAATGTTCCATATGTTTTTTTCAGCTTTTCTTTAAATATTCTCGTGATCCATCTCATCTTGAAAGAAAAAATATTTTCAATCATTTCAGTCATCTTCGCCACATAATGATTAATTTTTAGTTTCCGAGCAAGAAAAAAAACTTGGCTCAGTTATTTTTGACACTTTTTGTGTCATTTTTTGATGTCTGTCCTCTTCAGGGAAATTGAATTTTTGAGAGTTCCAAAAAGGGCGAAAATGTATCATTTTTGAGCGGATTTTTCTGGCAGAACCTAATTTTGGATATTGAAATGAAATTTTTACAATACTTCAAAAAACCTGCTCATTAAACTTTCGGTATTGCATATGAAAAAGAGCTTTCAGAAAGTTCGACCTGAAATCAGAGCTGAATTTGAGCTTTGGTTTCATCCAACCTTAAGAGTCCACCGAAGAGCCCAAATCTGAGAGCATGAGCCTGAGCCTGAAATCAAGCCTGAAATCAGGCCTTGACTGAAGGTTAACATAAAGCCTCAGATCAAGCCAAAAACTAACATTGAGGTGAAGCCTGTGATCAAAGCTAAGATCAAACCTGAGATCTAGTCTGAACCCTAGCTTCAGATCAAATCTATGGTCAGGCCTGACACAAAAGCTGAGCCTGAGCCTGAGCCTGTGATCAAGACTAAGATGAAGCCTGATATCAAGCCTGACATCAAGCCTGAGATAAACCTAAGATACAAGCATGAGATCGAACCTGAGATACAAGCCTAAGGTCAGGCCTCAACTGAAGCTTAACATCAACCCTCAGCCAAAGACCGAAATTGAGATGAAGCCTGTGATCAAACATGAGATCAAGCCTAAGGTCAGACCTGACATCAAGGCTGGGCCTGAGTCTGAGATCAAGCCTAAGATCAAGCCTGAGATCAAGCCTAAACCGCCTGAAAACCTGAACCTGAGCCTCCGATCATGATTGACAAGAGAATGGTAAAAAAATAATCTGGAGTTTTTCGACGAGACCTATACCATTCGATAGGTTTTTGGATGCTGATTAACGCCCCGTTCTTCATTTTTGCGAAACGGACACCCTAGTCCCAATTTTCAGCCTTGAATCTTACACTGAAAATACAAGAAATGCTCGAAAAGCCATGAAAAACTAACAGAAATGGGCTATTGAGCTAGACTATAGGGTAACTTTACCTCTTGGAAACATCTAGATGATCAGTCTTGCACAAAAATCAAAAATTAAAGCACTTTCAGCGAATATGCTTTTTTTTCAATTACGACAAAAAGAAATGTGAACTGACAGACAGAAATAATAATAAAAAACGTGAAAATAAAGTGAAGCTCGTTTCGCAAAAATTAAAAACAGAACGTTGATCAGCGTTCAAAAATCTATCGAATGATATAGGTCTCCTCAAAAAACTCCAGATTTTTTTCACACCATTTCCTTGTGAGAGAAAGCCTAATATGAAGCCTGTGATCAAACATGAGTACAACCCTAGGATCAAGCCTGAGCCTGAGCCTGAGCCTGAAATCAAGCCTGAGATCATGCCTGAGATCAAGCCTAGAATCAAGCCTAAGATCAGGCCTGACAACAAGACTGAGCCTGAGCCTGAGCCTGAGCCTAAGATCAAGCCTAAGATCAAGCCCGAACCCTAGCTTTAGATTAAGCCTGAGATCAAACCTAGGATCAAGCCTGAACCTGAGCCTGATACTGAAGTCAAGCCTAAAATCAAGCATAAGATCAAGCCTCACAAAGCAACACATTTGCACCGTTCTTAATTGTTTACACTATTTCGATGTTTTATTTTTTATGCAATGGTGAAAAAATCGTGAAACTTTGGAGCATGTTTTTTGGAGCTCAGCTGACCGAAACGCAGCTAATTTTTACAGGATCGTTTCTAGCGCATCGAAAACTACCAGACTATATATGTTTCATTTGAAAGTCCCACTTCCAAATGTGAAGGTTCCCTTGTCAGATCAAGCCTAAGTAAGGCCTGACTACATTTTCATGACAGAAACTCACGTTCCAAACATGATAGTTCTAATAATAGACAATAATTGCTCGAATGTCTGTCTCATGAGTCACATGTTTCACGGGAAGTCCTCTCGTAATTGACACACTTATGCAGACACAAGCATCAATGATCCACTCTACCCATGTTTACCCCTTTCTGCTTGCCCATCCTCGTAATCTATTCTCGAATTCATTCGCAAAATTAGCATTGTTATTTATTTACTTTTATCCATCCAAGTACAATCCCATCTCCATGTATGTACATACATACATACATACACTTATTTCCCATCGTTTCTCCCCTCCAACCCATCAAAGGTCAATCGAGTTAGGTTGAAATTAAGCGATGCGGCAATTTGTGTGCGTGTGAGCAAAAGAGAGAGCATTCTCATTTTCATACCCCCCTTATTCGTCACATGACGTAACAACAAAACAACAAGTGTCGTTTTTCCAGAAGGCAAAGGAAAGGTTCAATTTTCACTCATTAGATGAAACATGGGCCACGGCCACTCGAGTGGTGTACCGGTGGTGAGTATCAATGATGGAAGTGGGGCGGCGAACACCAAGGATAAGGTTAGTTCAAAAAAATTGCTATACCTACTGTATCAGAGAAGTACCTTTCCCTAATTTAGGTTGAAAAACTGTTCCGACAAAACAATCGAACCAATCGATCAAGAAGTTTGGACAATCGAACGGTGGTGCAAGAAAAGTTGCCAACGAGAGCTGTTGGATCGAGCCATTCCGCAAGGTTCCCCAAATCTAGACATGTCTCCGAAGTACCCAGAAGATCACAAGATGGACGTGAGTACAACAAGAATAGTCATTAGTATTCAGTGGACTGGGGGGAAGGGGCTAATGACCTTTTTGAATAACAAATTATTGAGGGAAGGTAGTTTTTGTACATCACGAATGTCCTGCCTTTTATGGATTTCAATATCCCAATCGTCAATTCAAAATAGGCCTGAATAAAAACGGGTTCCTTTAGTAGACCATTTGAGGTCCAATTGGAGGGTCTATTTGCTAAGGCTTGTTTTCGTCTAGCCCGGTCCAATTCTTGAATAAGGATCTTTATCTGGTCCGGTCCGATTTGTAATTTTAGACAGAAACTACAGTAGTTTCTTTTCACCACGAAAAGGGTCGATTTTCACAACCAGGTTTGAAGGAAATTAATTTTGGACCAAATTACTTTGAAAATTATCCAAGGCCAGCTAAATGACACCTCCCACATAAAAAAATGATTTGTTCAGGTCCATTTAAAGAACCCATAGTAGACCTACACATCAGACCTTAGATGTGCAGGTTGTGTTGGGTACTGTACAATTTAATTTTCTCTAGGTTTATGAAAATTACAGTAGTTCTAGGTATACTGTACGGACTGTTACGCAGCTAACGCAATCTAGAAAAAGTCTGGATTTCATTGTCCTAACCTGAAATTTTAAAATCATCTATTTTTTTGCAGCCAATGGATCAATATCTGGGTTATCTCGAGAGGATAAACGTATCATTGAAACATGTTGGTTCAAATGCTCGCAAAAACAACTGCGCAAATGTACTATGGATATATTTTGGGATGTTTTACACACTGATGAGTCGATTTTGAAGTTGTTCCGATTGGATCATGTTGCTTCGAATCGGTTGAAGGATAATGACTACTTCAAATCGCATGCCTCCAATTTGGCATTGGTTTTGAACCTGGTTGTGACCAATGTTCAGGAGCACTTTGAGGAGGCTCATGATGCTCTGCAAGCTCTTGGATATCAACATTTGCATCTTATTGATCGATCGAATTTTCAAACAATGTATTGGGATATTTTCACCGATTGTTTTGAACGCAACCCACCACCGTCTTTCAAAAAGGGAAAAGAGAGAGAGGTATATTATCTAGGTTAAAATTAACTGAAAAATCAAGGGAATTTTTCTAGGTGTGGAGTAGAATGATATTATACATAATGGCTCAGATGAAAACGGGTTATCAACGAGCACAACAAGAGGAGAGGTGTGAACGATTAAGTGTTCCTATGCTGATGTGAATTATTGATTTTTTTTTCTAAAATGAATTCTATATTTTTCTGGTTCTGGTTCTAATTCTATTTTAATAGAAATTGTGATATCGTAAACAAAAGTTCCCTAGAGAGCTACAGAAGTTTTATATGCGTATGTAGACCAGATTTAACATCTACTCCCATTTCATCAAAAAACATCAAAAATGAAGTGGATAGTAATCGTTGACTTGATTGAGAAATGCTCAGCAGCCATTGCCATAACTTTAAATTGTTTTCTAATGTTCCTAATCTTCAAGAAGTCTCCAAAACAACTCGGATATTCCAAATATCTACTGATCTATATCACATCTTTTGAACTACTCTATTCGATTCTTGGCACGATAGTTTCACCCATTTTACTCTCCTCTGGCACCATTTTTATAGTTATGACCCATCCGAATTCGTATTCTTCTTGAACTTTTTCTATAGATATTTTGTGGCTTCAGGGTGGGTTTTTTATGTACCGAAATTAGGGGTGAAAAACAGGACAGTCTAGTTCTTCGACAAATCTCATCTTTGATCGGAATATTGATGATGTTACATACGTTGGTGCGCAGTTTTTTGAAACCCTCAGTAATGGAACCTATAATCCTGACATCGAATCAATAATCATGTTGGTTATTTTATTCCTAATTATGACGTCATCTATCTCAACAATGTTTATTTGCGGCTTGAAATGTTATTTAAAATTGAAAGTTTTGATCAAAGAAAAAGACATGCGATCAAAAAAGTTCAATACATTACAATCACAATTATTCTACGTTTTAATCACACAAACAATGATTCCAATTATATTAATGCACTGCCCGGTTACAATACTTCTCATAGCTGCTTTACTGGATAAAAATCTGGGAACATTGAGTTCAATTATCATAATCACAATCACATTATTTCCCGTATTCGACCCAACACCAACTATGCTTCTTATCAAGAGTTATCGAACCGCGATTTTGAAAATCCCGAGAGCAATGGGTATCGGTTGGCAAAATATATTGAAAAAAAAGTTGCATTTTTCTGAAAATTGAAAGAGGCAAAAATGAACAACGGGAGGTTGATCAGCGTCGAAAAACCTATCGAATGGTATATGTCTCGTCGAAAAACTCCAGATTATTTTCACACCATTCCCTTGTTAGGCATGCCTTTTCTCGCCCTTTTGTATTTAGGCAAAAAGGCAGCAAAAGGCAAAGCTCCGCCCACAAAGGCAAAAGCGGATAAATCATGATTATTTTAAATTCCCTTTGTCCTGATTTTAAAACCATCGTTGCCCAATTTGAATGATAATGTTTGATTCATATTGTACATTTACGTACCACTGTACAATTGATTTGAATATATTACTACATGAAAGTTATCTCGTTATTAAATTCATATACCGTATTTACTCTATTATAAGGGCACCTCCAGTTGAAGGGCGCCTCTACTATAAGGGCACTCGGGACAGTTCTGATTTGAGCATTTGAAAAAATTTATATTCATTCTTAGTATGCTGATTTTGTTACTAAACCCCATTAAAGTGTGAATATATTCAGAGCATCATCAAAAACGGAAAGGGAACCTCTAGGAGTAAAGTTTTTCTATAATAAGAGTAAAAGAAATAATGGGTTGAAAAATAGAAGGGCATGCCCTTTTATTAGAGAAATTACGATAATAAATTCTAGTGAAAGTGTGAAGTGAAGCAGAGCTGTTGAAATGGAATGTACCCCAGATGGGCTTCCCAGATTAACTGGGAAGAATGAGTAAATTTTATCACGTGGGAAATTCCAAATAAACATTACCATCCCATGGGAGCCCAGGTGGGCTTTCTTTTTTCTTTCATTTCTTAAAAAAACACTAATTTTTTCATGAAATGAACAAAAAAACGACCAATACGTCAGAAAAAGAAATACAAACGTGAACTTTTTCAAAAATTTACAAAAAAAATTTCCCAACTGGGAAAGCCTAGCCCACCCCAGTTTATCTGGTCATTTCTTGAAGTGGGATGGGATGGAATGGGCATTTCTATCTGAGCTATCTGGAGCCCACATTTTTCCCATTTCGACAGCTCTGAGTGAAGTGACGCGAAACTGATTTGTTCGAAAATTCTTGCTCCTCGATTTTCCCAAAAAAGAAAAGTTTGCTTGAAAACTAATCCGTGTTGATTTCTGCATTGGGCGTTTTTGCAGGGTATGTGGAGATGGAAAACTCGACTGCACAGATGAAGATTTACGAAAAATCGGAAGGATCTCTAATAACATGGTTGGCTTGAATTTGGAAAACATGAGTGAATTTTGCAATATTTCGAACGATGCAATTCTTGATATGATTGAGGTTTGAAATCGATAAATTTTGTGGGATAACCTCAAAGTTTTGCAGATTGGATCATTCGCTAACACTTCATTCATTGAATTCACACGAATTCAAAAGAACATGGATCGATGTTTGAGTCAAAGAGATTGGGTGATAAATTACGAGTGGATAGGAGAGAAAAGCATCCGAGTCACAAGGTCCAATGGATTAACATGTTGTATCCAGTGGGGATTGAAACCTCGACCTCGCCCCTTCACTTCAAACTTAAAAGTTTTAAGAAAGTCATAAGGAAGGAAAATCCCTCGGGCAAGGAAAAAATCATTTTCTGCGATTCGATTCAAATTTTTTTCATCAAAAGTTTCATGTGTGGGCCAGAGTTCCGAATTTTGCAGTGCTCGGCGCAGTACCATCTAGAACACTTTATAAAGGTGCTATATATCAGTTCAAGACCAAGCACTGACTAAGAAACTAACTTTAAAGAAAACTAGTGTCTGATCACATTCTATTCAATGCGTGTATTTCATAGTGCACCGTGTACTAATTTTAAGCCTTGCTCAAAACCAGTGCACGCAGTGCTCAATACACGTACGTATACTAGTGCATGATCTGCTCTACTAATACCTTCTCATTTTAGTGAAACATGAATTTATCTTGCAGTCTTTTAAGGATATCTTCACATTCCAAAGTACATCAAAACCATCTTCTCTGACTCCGAGACTCCGAGAAAATGTTTTTCTGCACCATGGGAGATTTTTGAAAATTCGTATCGAGAATACACTCCACATAAGTATAACCTCACCCCAAAATTTTTCAAAAATTCGAAAACAAAGCCCAGCTACCGTCCGCTACTCATTTGAACGACCTCTTCAAATTCGCTCTGTTGATTATCTTTTTTCTACCATTTTTCTGTTTTTCATTAGCTTGCTTCTTCGCCTGAAAACCTTACTACTGTAATTCCCATCGGATTCATTAACCTTTTGTTTTGCCATTTTAACCAGATAATTATTTTTTTTTTCATTTTTTGATAAGGGAATGAAATCAAATGTTTTTGAAAAACAAACAAAAAATTTATTGAACACAGTTTGAATTTTTAACTAATTTCAATTTTTTTTGTAAAATTTTTCGCCAGCTGATGGATCTTATCATCGTTATAATCGCCGTTCTATAATTTTTAATCAAAAACATGGTAGGAATCGGGTCGAACACTGGGAAAAGAACGATTGTGATTGAGATAATTGAGCTCAAAGTTCCTAAATTTCTATCCAATAAAGCTGCTAAATATAATATAAATACTGGAAAATGCATCAAAATGATTGGGATTATTGTTTGAGTTATCAAAGCATAGAACAACTGTGATTGTAATCGATTGAAATTCTTTGACTTCATATCCTTCTTATTTATCAGAACCTGAAGTTGGCGATAACATCTGTAACCACATACGAACATAATAGACGTTGACGAAACTATAACAACAGCGCAAATAATTATCAAAGATATTGATTGGATGTCTGCCACGTATGTTCCATCACTAAGTTTTTCGAAGAAGCAAACTCCAACATATGCAATGTCATCGATTTTCCAATCAAAGGTTTCCAATACTTCATCTCGAAGAGAATTATTGATTTGATCGGTTGAAGTGATCAGATAACATAAGCCACACCAAGCAACTCCACAGAAAATAGGGATTGACATCCAGTAAACTATCCGGTAATCATCGAAGGTTTTAAGGAGACGTGACCTAGAATAATAACTTTGGTTTTTTTTCTTACAAAGTCCTAAACCTACCCAGAAGATACAAAATATCTATAAACAAAGTTTAAGGAGAATATCACCATTGAAATGCCAAACATACTACACCAGGTGGCAACTAAGAAAAATAGAAAACTTTTAGAAATATGGGGAGTTGGATGAGCCATAACTATGAAAGTTGTGCCAGAAGAGAATATTATGGGTGAAACGATTGTGCTAAGAATTGAATAGAATATTTCGAACCATGAAATATACAAGAGCAAGTATTTGTAAGCTCCGAGTTGTTTTGGAGATTTTGTGATGATTAGGTAGATAAGGAATGCGTTGAGAGAAATAGCCAGAAATGCTGAGAATTTCTCGATCGAGTTGACGATTGTATCAAGCTTCATTAGTTAATGATTTGTTATTGATAATAATCCTCGCTTATATATTTTTGTGGGCTCAATTATTGTAGTTACCTAAGGGGTTTTGTTGTGATTTGACCGGTTTAACACATTTTTTATTCAAAAAAAAAAAATCAATACTAAGACTAGGCTACAAGAACGACTTTATAGTTAACTTTCCGATGAGTTTGAATTTTTTTTTAATATTTTCTTCCACGGCATCATTAATGATTTTAACATGTTTATAATCGCCGTTCTATAACTTTTGATTATAAAACTTGTAGTAATAGGGTCGAATACAGGAAATAATACAATTGTTATTGTGATAATTGAACTCAAGGTCCCCAGATTTCTATCCAATAAAGCTGCTAGATATAATATAAATACTGGGAAATGCATCAAAACAATTGGGATAAAGTCACACCCAAAAGGATCATTTTCCTAATTCACGCTAACATATTTTTTTTTTGTCATTTTCTTGTTATCTTAATTATTTTCATGAGATGATTGAATCCAAAAAAATGAAATGTAAAAAAAATGTTTAAAAATTTGGGAACAAAATGTTCTTCGAAAACCAAACTTTTCGAACAATAATCCCATATGTTTCAGGGATATATAGGAGGTTTTCTTTCATATAAGATCAACTTGCCAATTACCCGTACCCCCTCCCCCTTTAATGAGCTGAACAGGTTTGTGAACGTGTAAATGAGCGACTGGCGTTAAACTTAACAGAAGCAGGCAAAAAAGCGCAAGAGAGAAAAATTTCAAAGAAACAAACGAAGGTGCGAGCAAATGAGAGTAAAAGACGCTAACAAGCCCGTTAGACGGTTAAACCCCAGGTACACTGATTTTTCTAGGTCACGTTACCTCAAAACATTTGACGATTATCGTATAATCTACTGGATGTCAATCCCCTTTCTCTGCGGAGTTGCTTGGTCGATCTCTGTGTGATATCTGTGTTATGCTCACTTCCAGGGATCGGATCAATAACCTTCTCAGAAATGAAGTTTTAGAAACTTTTGATTGGAATATCGAACATATCGCATATGTTGGTGTTTGAAAAACTTGAAGATGGATCTTTTAAACTAAACATACCAACAATAGTTATGATATCTATATGTGCTTTCATTATAGTGTGCTCAATCTCAACAATGTTTATTTGCGCCTTCAAATGTTATCGAAAACTCACTCGTCTAATTGATAAGAAAGATATGCGGTCAGAACGGTTTAGAAGATTACAATCACAGTTGTTTTATGCTTTGATAACTCAAACAATAATCCCAATTGTTTTGATGCATTTCCCAGTATTTATATTATATCTAGCAGCTTTATTGGATAGAAATCTGGGGACCTTGAGTTCAATTATCACAATCACAATTGTATTATTCCCTGTGTTCGACCCTATTCCTACCATGTTTATAATCAAAACGTATCGAAATGCGATTATAAACATGTTAAAGTCATTAATCATGCCGTGGAAGAAAATATTACAAAAAAATTCAAACTCATCTGAAAGTTAACTATCAAATCGTTCTTGTAGCTTAGTCTTAGTATTGATTTTTTTTGAATAAAAATTTTGTTAAACCGGTACAATTATTGAACACAGTTCTGATACAAATCACAACAAAACCCCTAGGAACTACAATAATTGAGACCACAAAAATATATAAACCAAGCTTACTATCAATAACAAATCATTAACTAATGAAGCTTGATACAATCGTCAACTCGATCGAGAAATTCTCAGCATTTCTGGCTATTTCTCTCAACGCATTCCTTATCTACCTAATCATCACAAAATCTCCAAAACAACTCGGAGCTTACAAATACTTGCTCTTGTATATTTCATGGTTCGAAATATTCTATTCAATTCTTACCACAATCGTTTCACCCATGATATTCTCTTCTGGCACAACTTTCATAGTTATGGCTCATCCGACCTCCTACCGAATTTCCAATTTCCTTCTGACAGTTTTTAATTCTGCTTGGTGTGGTATGTTTGGCTCCTCTATGGCTATATTTGCTCTAAATTTTATTTATAGACATTTAGTTGCTTCTGGGTTAGTTTCAGAATTGTTTCAACGAAATTGTATGTTTTTCACATAGATCGCGTTACCTTAAGACATTTGATGATTATCGTATAATTTATTGGATGTCTATTCCGTTTTTCTATGGTGCCACATGGGGAAGTATCGCTTATTGCATCACATTGAGAGTTCAAATAAGTGATGTCATGAAAAATGAAGTTTTAGAAACATTCGACTGGAATGTTGATGAAATTGTGTACAGCGGTGCACAGCTTTTTGATAGAACTCACATAGCAGACATCGAATCCATAATTATGTTAGTTATATTGTTGAGTATTATGATATCATCATTATCTACTATGATTATTTGTGGACTCAAATGCTATTTCAAACTGGAAGTTTTGATTAAGAAAAAAGACATGAAATCAAAGAAATTCAATCGACTACAATCACAATTGTTATACGCTCTAATTACTCAAACACTGATTCCAGTTATTTTGTTGCACTTCCCGGTCGCAATACTTCTACTGGCTGCGTTATTTGATAGAAATTTAGGAACATTGAGTTCAATTATTACAATCACAATCGTTATTTTCCCAGTGTTCGACCCGATTCCTACCATGTTCATTATCAAAAATTATCAAATAGCAATTCTGAAAATGATAAAATCGATCAGCTTGAGAAAAATATTGCAAAAAAATTGAACATCCCTCAAACTTGAGTTCTGTTCTGATTTCTAATGAAGTCTGTGGTTTCTTTAAATCTACAATGAAGGGTACAATGAAGGGTACAATAAATCTACAATGAAGGGTACAATGAAGGGTACAATAAATCTACAATGAAAGGTACAATTCTATACTTACGTTCAATACGTAATATTTCAGAAAATTCTCAAAAATCAGAAGCTTTCCGGAATCGAGTTTTTGTGCTTCTGACAAACAATGTACAGATCACAAGTCAGAGGAAGTACAAAAATAAATTAATTCATTTGAGAAATACAGTGATAGAAAGAGTACATTTCAAAATCATGTGCGAAAATTCCTGTTTTCCCTGTCAACAGAGGCAACTTAATAAAAATTTATATTAAAAATCTGGTATGGTTCTCGACACCGTTCGATTCAGAATGTGTTTTTTTAAATATATGTATGTATGAACTTTCAAAAATTTTAATTGATTTTGAATATGGCTCAAAATTATCCAGCTTTTGCTCGACGGAGGAAAGCTCTTCTTTTTGCTGAGCGAAAGTTGGACCATTTTGCGATTCAAAAAAAGAGATTATATAATTCTATCAGACTTTAGCGTTGATATCGAGGTTTCAATCCCCACCGGATCCAACATTTTAATCCATTGGACCTCGTGATTCGGATACTTTTCTCTCCTATCCACTCGTAATTGAACACCCAATCTCTTTGACTCAAACATCGATCCATGTTTTCTTGAAGTCGTGTGAATTCAATGAATGAAGTGTTAGCGAATGATCCAATTTGCAAAACTTTGAGGTTATCCCACAAATTTATCGATTTCAAACCTCAATCATATCAAGAATTCCATCATTCGAAATATTGCAAAATTCACTCATGTTTTCCAAACTCAAGCCAAACATGTTATTAGAGATTCTTCCGATTTTTCGTAAATCTTCATCTGTACAGTCAAGTTTTCCATCGCCAGCTACCCTGAAAAAAATAGTTTCAGTTCAGAAATTAACACGGAAAAAATACATTGTCGAAATGATAGAAAATGTTAAGTAAAACTCTACCTGAACCTTTCAAGATGATTTGTTTTCATAAATGTCAGAATCTCTGAGAGATTCTTCGGGTGAGCACTTCCAAGTGTCACACTTTTATATCTGTCCAAATAAGGCAAATATCTTCGATAATCAATAATATCGTGTAGCTCGATCTGAAATTGTTTTTATATGTTGGAGTTATTCCGAAAAAAACATGAAAAAATATTTTTTTTACGTTAGGTGACTTTCAAAAAAAAAAATCGATTTACGTTTTTGAATTTTGAAGCTAAAAAAGTTAAAGGTGTGGTGAAGGGACTTGGCAAGTTGTTCTTAAATGAAAAAGCACACTTTTTTAGGTAAGGCCCTCGAGGGATTTTTCACCGGAAAGTCTAGTATTCGAGAAAAAAAGTTCAAATTTCTTTTTTCAAATGATTTTTTTTTCAAAAACTAGACTTTTCGATAAAAAATCCCTCGAGGATCTTACCTAAAAAATGTGCTCTTTCATTTAAAAGCAACTTGCCGAGTCCTTTTACCCCATTTAAAATTCAAATATATAAATATGTTTTAAAAATGGACTTGAGGGTTGGAAACAAAAAGAAAAAAGCCGGGTGGCTAAAAAAACTAGTACTCGAAAAAAACGGTTCAAAGTTAGAAATTTGGAAACATTTTCTCGAAAGCTAGATTTTTTGTTGAAAAAATCCTTCTAAAAAGAGCAATTCGCCAACCAAAAAAAAAACAAGAAAGTTTGATGTGGGAGCACTGAATAAAGCAAGCTATGTAAGTGCGCTCCATCGAAATGTTTCATATTTTCTCTCTCCTTGTTTTCAATACACACGCTCACAAATTGTCGTAATGTTCGGTGTGTGCAGACGCACTTTTGCCGACTATATTTTTTAAAAATTTCGGAGCAAATTGGGAACGAAAAACCTGATGCCGGGGACACATAAACAAAACTTCAGTCTCGGTTTTTCATCTCCGAAAACTAATCTTAAAATTAAAAATTAGATAAACTTAAACTTTCGTTTAAAAATTTCAATTTTTACTAAATACTCACCCTTGTTATTGATTTCCACCACAACGGATTCATATTGGCAAGTTGTTCATGATCGTAGCCAAACAATTTTTCCGGTTTGAACGATTCCATCACATCATATACCGATCCTTTCAAAGTCATAACCATTCCTCTTAGCTTCTCGTTCGACCATATCACACGAGCTTTGCTTTTGCCATCATCACAGTGAAAAAAAAAGTATTTTTTCTTCAGAAAAAATTAGTTACGGACTTTTCCAAAATAAAAAACATGTTTCTGCAAAAATGGGAGGAGAATGTCGCGTCTGAAAATGGCAATGGTCCGCCCACTAAATGTGCGCTTTTACCGCACAGTTTTCGGGAGAATATTTTCAAAAATTTTAAAATATTTCGTGATATTATTGGCTAAATATCCGCAAACTCGTTGATTTGGTGTGGAAAATGAAGAATATATTCCGATTTATAACCAATACACTGATATCTTTCTCTGAAACTGTTCAGATTACACATAAAACGTTATTTTTCCATTTTTTTGCCAAATTTTGTGAAACATGGAATATTCTTTCTGTAAGGTCGTGAAATGTGCCAGTTTATGTTATGCCAGTCTCTCCCACTTCCCACAATGACTTATTTTTGCCTTTTAGTCTTATTTACACTCATCTGGAACAAAAAAACAAAAAAAAATCATTTTTGAATTTCGCGCAATTGTGTGCAAACACCGCCTTAAAAAACCGCGGTAAAAAAAAGATACTTTTTTTTTGCCTGTGATCATCATTCAATTTGATTATCAAAATTATGACTTGATTTTTACTGAAGAACAAAAACGTTCATCTAATAATCTGTTGTACTCATGACTTTAAAATCACCTATAATGGAGCCGATTCGATCGAATATAGTTGAAAATTTTTCGATTTGTCATTTGAAGTGTTCCAATATCAGCAGCACTAAGTTTTAGGCATATTTGATGGAAAACCAATTCGGGCAACTCGTCTAAATGCATTGCACACAACACACAAAATGAGAATGGTCGTGCGTTACTCTGACATTGCGCAATAGCTGTTGACGACCTTCATTGATAATTTTATGTGCTCCCTCTCTTCCCCACACATCAGTGACAGAAAAAAAAAGTTGGATTTATGTGCATACATTGAGATACAGATCATAACCAAAGTGAGGTCATCTATGAGATTTACGGTTAAGGGACAGATATACAAATGTACAAACAAATTTGAAAATATTAGAAAGAGCTCAAAACTTCTTGATCCCCATTGTTTTAAACATTCCTTTATGATGCTCATAGATATCATAAACAGTTGCCAGGCCAGATGTTCCGTGTATGGTTTGCAAAGTTATCTGAAAATACATCACATTTTGTTCTATGTACCTGGAAATCTGTACAATTTACCTGAACCCCTTGAAGAATCATCACGATTTTAGCCACTTGAAGTGGAGCATCTACAGAGGATCGTTTCATATTTTCATACTCTGATAACTCTTCGAGAACTTTCCTTCGCATTTTTTCACATGTTTCGGCAATTTTGTTCGATTGATTATGAAGCCCACAATCCCAAAAAAGCAGCGACGAAAATAAAAAAAACTCATTTTGATCTAGATTCGCTTCAACCATCCGAGAACGCAAATTATCTTGAATCACCCTCCACGAAGATTTGTAAATTCTGAAAAACCCTCTTTTATGTACGTACCAGGAAGTAAAAATGGATACTAACTCTAAAGCTTTATCTCCATTCACATCGTCGTTGTTCTCTTTGTAGAAATATTCTGGATGATCATTGTCGATGAGATCATCGTTGGGAAGTTTCCAAATATTATAACTGTCTGATCGGAATACACCTTCGCATATGATGTAAGGAGTTGTGAAGTTGTTGAGAAGGAGGGATAGTTGCTCTTCAGGGAAGGTTAGAGTCTCAGGAAAAGGTTCGAAAATGTTACGTTTGATAAGGTCTCCATATTTGAGAAACACTTCATTGACCTCTTTGTAGTAAGCCATTGATGGAGTGTGGTTTACCTGGAAAACAAAAGGGTTGGTTTTGAATTGACCCATGAATTAGACCTGACCAATGTTTTATTTTCAGATCCAGATTGGGTAAAATGGGAGTGTAAGTTGTTCTTGCACCCGTTCATCCGTTTACACTTTCGCCCGTTTGCCAGGTCATTTGTTCTAGACAAATAATTAAGAAAAAAACAAGAAAAAAGACAAACGTGCAAAAGGATGAACGGACGAACGGGCAAACGGGTGTTTCAAAAAAAAAAGGGCTGCCCGTTCGCCCAATTTTCCAATCTTAGCTGAATGGTGGCTGATCAATGTCAGGTCAATTTTGATGATAAAATCACTCAAATAATTTTTCAGACGAGGGAAAACTATTGAGACAAATTCTGGGCTCTTTAGGACCAATTGGACTTTTCCAGGCGTGTGCAGAACTATCCTCTTGCAACTTTCGGAACCTAGGATTTTTCAAAAATGGTCCCCATATTTCAGAAAAACTGACTTTTTACAATGTTTTTCGTATCTTGGTTGCGATTTTCAAAGTCGGAATTTAAATTAGGAACCTTCCGGTTCTGGTTCCGCACAAGCCTGATATGGATCTAATATCCTGTGAAACTACCAGTCTTCAAAATTGTCCCTTGTGATTCCAGACCTCACTGAATTTGGAACTGAGCTGCCAAAAAATGGTTTTTGGGTTTTTGAAGTGAGCTCAAAGTCAGCTCGATCACGCTTGTGCAGAACCATTCTCTCGGAACTTTCGGAACATCCAATTCAGTTCGGAACCAACCAGTTGGAAAAAAGTAGTTCCGAATTTTTCTCCGGAATTTTCGGAACTTTTCGGAACCTTCGAAATGAAGAAATTCGACTGGATTTTTTTTCGCATTTTCTGGTTTGAAATTGAGTAGAAAGATAGAGACAATAGAAAATGGTAAAATTACGAAGCTGGAATTCGGAACTCAAGGAAACCAATATTTTTTATTTCAACATTCGAAAAAAAAACCCTAAATTTTCAGAAAAATCCTACTTTTTTCTGTATTTTTGATTCCGAGCAGTTCCGAAACAATTGAGTTCCGAAAATAGTCGGAACTTTTAGAATCCGCACAAGCCGGAGGCCGATGATCACCAATATTAAAGAACTATCAAGAGCCCGAGTTAAGCTACTCACCTTTATCGCAAACGTAACCCTTCTCAGCTCATGAAGATGCTCATAAAACTTTGAAAACCTTCGGGTTAACACCATTCTCTCTGAATTATTGGCAACAACTTTCGATTTCGTCATCCCCGCTTTCAAACATTTCTCCATCCTACAACTTGGGCATAGTTTCCTATAACCGAACGAGATATCACATTTCCCATTGCACCGTCTAATGATATCATTTCGGATCACCACTTTTCGCCGGAAAAATGCTGCGCATGCTCTGAAAAAAATCAGAATCAATTTATGTAAATTCCGCATGTTTTTCCAAAAAAAAATGAGTAGCATACCTGCAAGAAACCGCGCCAAAATGATGGGTTTTAGCGATTTGACCACAAATACCACAAAAATTGAGCATGTTCACAGCCAAAACTAATTGGATTGTAGGCGAATGTTATTGTTTTCGGTGTTTTTTTTCGAGATCTATAGAAACGGAAATTTTCTAAGCACAGTCCATTATAAGAAAAAAATGTATTTTTCTCAGAAATGAAGGCAGTTGTTTGATATGGAAGTGAAATAAAAAATTGAATTGAAAATAAACTTTTAAAAAAAAATAGTTTGAAGTGTTTTTTAACCCAATAATAATAAAAATAACTAAAAAAAATGTTTTTTATTCATAACAAGTAATCAATAGTGTGTACATCAAAAATCATTGAACGAAACAACAACAACAAAACAAAAAATAATCGCTTTCTATTATCTGATAATATTTATTCAATAGAGATTTTGTGTAAAGACTTTATGGAAAATAAGAAATTACTGGATACGAGAAAAAAACTGGATTGGGGAAAATTAGTAAATTGGATTGATTCCAGGAATTTATTTTTCTTGGATTCTTCATTTTGAATTTTATAATCTTCATGAATGGTTCAAAATAACATGGAACCCCCAACTTGAATGAAAATAGTTATGTTAAAGGTGGGGTAAAGGGACTCGGCAAGTTGCTCTTAAATAAAAGAGCACATTTTTAAAGTAAGACCCTTGAGAATAGATCAACGTCGTTCATTTTTGCGAAACGGATACCCTAGTGCACAATTTTCAGACCTAAAAATTACAATGAAAATACAACAAATGAAAAATGAGTTGATTTAAAATTACGATAAAAAGAAATGAAAAACTGACAGACAAAAATAATAATAAAATACGTGAAAATAGTACGTGAATTCCTTTTTCTTTTTTTTAGGAGATTTCCGGTTTCTAAAATTAACAGCCTGCTTATGAGATTTTTGATAAAAATAAATTCTCTGTGGTTTTTTTTTCACCCGTGATTACCCTATATTTAGGCCACAGTCTTCAAAATTGCTTCTATCCAAGTTTTCTCGTTTTATCACTCCAAGCTTTTGGGCTGAAATTTCAGCCTCAGGAGTATCATTTCGCAGAAATGAACAACATAAGAGATTTTCACAGTAATTAGTAGATTGAATTTCATGTTAAATAGTTGTTTTGAGTATTTTTCACAACTTCGAAAGTTATTTTTTCAATAATCAGGACTTTTTCAATATCGTTTTTTTCGAATGAGACCGCTTCCAAACTAAAAATCAATTTTTTCTTTGAAAAGTCACACCACGAGTGCATTTTCAAGTATTGTTATTTTTTGGGGATGTTTTTATAAGTGGTAGCTTTACACAGTCAAAATCTAACGTCAATTTGATCATTTTAAACCGAGGTATAGTTGAAATACTACAATTTGACCGCACTACTGTACATAAGGGTTCCATAATGATGTATTAGGTTGTTCAGAAAAACGAAATGTATTGTAAAATAATATTACAACACTTTAATCAGAATTATATTTGCCATTATTATCGACCACTTGTCACCAACGTCCACCAAGAGAACGGATGCCTTTCGCAAAGAACTCGGCCGACTGCGACTCGAAACCCAAATTTCGAACTGCGATTTCTTTTTAAACAACCTAATATACTTATACTTTCATACTATTATAGGATAAGCATCTTATTTTCATATAACCTGGTTTAAATTTTATTCTTTTTTGAGCTCTACTGTTGCTCACTACGAAAAGCTTTTAAAAATTGAGAACAGGATCTATGGAGTCCGAATGCTCCATTTTAATCTGAACCCCTATAATTAGCCACTCTAAAATCCATAGCTGTGAGCTTATCAAAACAACCTATGTTATATGATCTCATTGATTTTTGAAACTCTTCTGACGTGTTGTAAACATATTTTCCATAACATCGAAAAAAACTGACTAAAAAAGCTAATTGATTATTTTTTGGTTCTCAATGTTTTGGGCTCATGGGCTCATCTCGGACAACTTGCCCTTGGCTCCACTTGAAAAATCAAGACTGACTTCTATTCACCTTCTGAAAATCAGCTAAGAGACACACTAGCAGGTGATTCCTCACTTCTCATGAACTTTAAGGGGTTAATCTACGATTTTCAACATTCTTCATGCATAGCCACAATTTTTTGATAATACAGTACCTCTCTGGAAAACTTCTATTTCAGAACAAAAAGATTATCTGTTTCTGTTGTTGACACAAAGTTTTATGTTAATTTCCCCATGTGCAAAAAAAAACATATTATGAACATTTTTCACAAAAACAAACCTCGTTAGCTAAATTAATCACTCTTTATCACGTCTTTTTCACAAATCAGACAAGCATTGCTCTTTTGCTTATTTTCAGCTGTTTCTTCAAAAACAACCTCTCGAATTGGATTAAATGTGTCAAAAGCGATTAGTGCTCTTTTGCTCTTCCATTTAATTTTGTTGCAATTCTCCCCTCATCATGTATAAAAATTCTCTAGAAGAATATTATTATACTAACTATTCTGTGAATTGTTCACCTGATTATTCATTTTTGGCTACTTCAAATGGACTATATATTATCACTAGATGTGCACTTTTTATCCTAATACCCCTATATATCTTTGGCGGTTACTGTATTCTGAAAAAGACCCCCAATTCTATGAGCTCTATAAAAATCCCCATGTTCAATTTACATTTCTGGTGTGCTTTGGCTAGTGTTATGTTATGCTCTTTTGTCACGCCATTTATATTTAGCCCAAAGTTTGCGGGGTTTACAATTGGGTTGTTTACGTATTTGAAGATTCCAATGGTTGCGCAGATCAATTTCGGAGTTTTTGTCATTATAGGTACTGTCAGAGAACTTAAGTGATGTTTGGAGGTCTTCTAGAAAGTCTGATACTTTTTAAGAAACTCATATGTCATTTTTTGTGAACGTTAGGGAACAGCTGAAAACCAAAAATGATTTGTAGGATATTTTTGAAAAATCAGGTCAATTTATGTTTGGAAAATACGAAAAATTGTGTCAAAATGTGCTAACTTGTATACCAAAAAAAATTCGATTGGTCCAAATTCGAAAATCAGACCCGTTTTGTGAAAATGTTGAAACTTTAAAGGAGGACTCCGAGATAAGCTAATGTTTTACGTAGAAACAACGGTGCTGAGCAAAAAAAACTGAACATTTTAAAACTGGAGCACCAAACAAGAAAAGCAACAACATTATGCTTGTTTTGTTTCGCTGTACCGTGTGTGCTCTCAGGGGTTTTCAACACACACTCACAATTGTTCGTAAAGTTTGGTGTGAGCAGATTCAAAAAAAAAAAATATGACGAAAATTTGCATAATTCTAATTTGAAAAATTCGAACTACCGGGAAAAGTTGAAACTGGTACAGAAATCGACGCCTGACAAGGGAGGTTCGCGAGCTGTTACTTTCAACTTTTTCTTAAAAATTTGTACACTTATAGAGTTTGACCTCCTGATCATCGTGGTATAGTTTTTATCCACCGGAAATTTTTGTGTAAAAAGTTATGAATTTTTAGACATTTTCCCATTACAATTCATAACTGTTAGGGCAGCACAGTAAATAAATGAATTTGTATTCACGTGCTCATTTTTCAAAGGTAAATGACTCATTTTTTCTTCAGAAAATGGTCATGAAATAACTTTAATCTTTCATAACTTTATTCACAAAAATTTCCGGCGAATAAAAAATGTACCACGATGATCAGGAGGTCGAACTACATAAGCGTACAAATTTTGAAAAAAAGTTGAAAGTAACAGCTCACGAACCTCCCTTGTGAGAGTGAATGTATTTTTTTTTACTCCCACTTATTGTAGTTTTGAAATTGTTAGACCATTGGAAGAGCAACCAATATGGCCTAGAAATTCAAATAATACAGTACTTTTTGAAAAATATCAAAGAAAAATAGGTTAATGCGTTTTCTAGGCATCTCTCTAATTTTTTCGTATTCACAATAGCCAGATTCACTTTGAAAATATAATTTTTATTTTAGCATTGATTTTTTCTAAATTTTCAATTGATTTTACCAGGAACTTACATTTCGTTTTAAAATTCAAAAAATTACCAAATGTACGTTCATATATTTGCACCACTAGTGTCGAACTAACAACCCTCAGACAAGCTGACGTCCAGTTTTAGCCTCCAATATATCTTTAATTCCAGCCACTTGCTTATCAGTCTGCATAATATTCGCTGATCGAAGTAACTCTATCATAACAAACCGATTCCGCATTAGTAACCCCCTGTTAAGATACAGTTTACTGATTCTAAGCACTATTCTTGGTTCCGTCTATTTAACACCCTTCTATTTCCACACCCCCGATCAAATTGCAGCCAAGTTAATAATTCTGAAAGTAAGTTTCAAATGACCCTTTATTTTCAAAAAAAAAAATGTTTTTTTTTCATAGGAACTGCCCTGTCCAGCGCCAGAATTTTTCGATGAAAATAATTTTGTTTTGTCAGTTGAGAAATTTTGGACTGGTTATTTTATATATTCAGCATTCATTATGACAGTGCTCATTTTGAGCCAGGTAGCATTCTATGTGTCCTGTTGTGTATATTATATCTACTTCAAGAATCGCGCGACTTTTTCAACAAAGACACAGCAGATTCAGAAGGCTTATTTTCGAGGAATCACGATTCAAGTGACAATTCCATTGATATTTATACTAGTACCTCTTGCTTATCATTTTCTTGGCTATTTTGCCAATGCTTATCATCAAAAATATAACAACATCTCAGTCATTATTGTGGTTTTCCATGGGCTCGCTTCAACCATTGGTGCTCTTTTGATTCATCACCCTTATCGGATATACATCTTCAGTATATACAGAAATATCACAAATCCGAATCAAAATCAATTTCCATCGGGATAGAAACTAAATGGCAGAAAGCCAACCAACATTTTGAATGTTACATGTGCAATGAATTGGTTAACCAATAAAATGTTCCGTTCTGACATATGTCTAGCACCTGGACACAAAATTAAGTGTTTCAGTTTCTAACATAAGATGATACATTGTATATTGTAATGATGTATATTTTTTGCTAGAGATTAACTTTTACTTTAGTTTACTAAACCACATTTCGATTTTTGTTGCATTTCTGTGGCTTTCAGAAAGGGTACTTGGGGTACTGTAGTTTTAGGTCTTTCTATTTTTTATTCAAATGTCGATCACGTGAGCTTATATAACAGCTTCAAATTCAGAAAATCTTGAAGAATTATCAAAAATTTACAAATATCATGTAGCTAGAAATATAGGGTAATTTTTCATCCTAATCATTTTTAGAATTTTAATTTTGTGACAAGTTATAATATTTGCAAAAATTTTCACATATCCCTTCCTTTTATAAACGCAACGAAAAAAAACACCTAAAAATGGCGTGGAATGTTGTGTGCAACCGTGCAATTGTACGTCTCGGTGTTTGCAGATGTGTGCAAATTTGCGTATCGTTGTGGAGGGATTTCAAATGGGTTTTTTCGTTTCAATTTTTTTTTTGGAGGGAATTCGGTCGGTTTTTTCGGAAACCCATTATGTTTTTCCGGGGACCCAGTGATATTTGAGAGCCCGGTGAAGTTATTTCGGGAACCCGGTAGCTTTTTTCGGGAACCTGGTGATTTTTGGGAACCCGGTAGGTTTTTTCGGGAACCTGGTGATTTTAGGAAACCCGATAGAATATTATGGGAACCCGGTAGCTTTTTTCGGGAACCTGGTGATTTTTGGGAACCCGAAAAATGAAATAAAAAAGACCTATTGTTCCCTTTGAGAAGATGGCCCACTAGTTTTTGATAAACTCACGTGACAATTATTTTTAAATTTTCTTTTCAATTTTTTTACTAGTATTCAGAAAAATGTTTTCAGCATTATTTTCGAAATCTTCGGGGAAAATTAAAGCTTCGTTTTCATACAAATTTTCTCAATTTAATCTGAAACCTTTAGAGCTGAAAATCATCTATATAGAATCGCTTTAGACAAAATTTGAATTCAGGATGTTGATCAGCGTCTGAAAATCTATCGAATGACATATTTCCCATCAAAAATCTCATCACTTTTGGCTACTCTGAAACGACCCAAACCTCAACCCGAAAAGGCCTACAAAAACAGGCTGTTTTTTTTTGTACCCTTTTCAAGAATTAGTACATTTAAAAAATTCATTCAACTATTATTAAATTCCTGGTTCAATTTCAAAAATTAGTTTCATTTTAGGAACTGCAATTTTGAACCTAATTTTATTGGATAAAGGTTTCACTTCCGGGTTCACTAATTTTATTTTTTTTTAAGCTAACACATTTTGAACCACTTACTAAGAGGTTCTTAGTATCTTACGTGAAAGAATATTTCTCGGAATTCTGTAGCGTTTTTAAATCACAAAAAAATATAGTTTTATAGTTTTTCGTGCATACATTTAACATATTTAAAACTTTTTTCGTCCATATAATCTTCGAGTTCTGTATATATACATATGAATCACAAAATATTCAAACAACAAAACAAATCTCTTTTTATATATGTATCATTTTCATTTTTTTTTGTTGCAAAAGATAAACCTGTTCCATACATTTTCCCATTTCAAAAAAATGAACCTTTTCTTTTTGTTGTCCTGAAATGAATCATAACTTTATTGTCAAAGAAACCCAATTTCCCCTTTTGTCGTTCGGTAACAAGAAAAATGGACAAACTTATTTTATTGTCTGGGGCGTAATATATAAACATAAAGATCAATTCGTTTTTTACAGATTCGATTTGTTTATTTTTTTTTGATTCTCAGCACAAAAAAAAAGATGATCATCATTTTCCCCTTCTTTTTTTTTTGTAGAGCCTCCAATTTTCCCTATATTTTTATCATTCGTACAAAAAAGTTTACAACAAAAAAAAACAGTTCCACTTATTTCTTATCATTTTACTTTACTTGTTCGTTAAGTACCTAATTATGATAATGACTGGTTTCAATGGTTTGGTCTCCGGAAAAAAAAAGAAAAAACGGTTTCAGTGAATTCTTTTTCCTGGTCATGCATTGGAACTGAAACCTTAACAAACCGGTTATAATATGTTGATCTCTTCGTTTTGTGAGAAATTCATTTTTTTTTTTTTGAAGTGTTTATCAAATCATGTTTTATACACAGGTAGACCAGGAAGAGAATATTTGTTCGATGATATCAAATTTTAATTTTGAAAAGTGCTCTAAAGTGTTGTTTGTGTACATACATACATAGTTCCACTAATGATTCATTGTTTTGGCACTTCTTATTTGTATATACATACTACTGTATTTATTTTTTTTTTTTTTCTCTTCAAAGGAAATGACGTACATAGGTGCAACAAGTTTGAAATTTTTTATATTACCTTTTTTAATAGGTTTTTGCTTGAGAAATTTGGATACTAAGATTTGATACATTATTTATTGATGTGATATAGGGTTGTAAAAAGGGTGCGACGGGTGACCCGTCCTCCTCTTTCTGTTTGACACCCGCCACACCCGGCACCCGTCACACCCGGCACCCGCCACACCCGGCACCCGTCATACACGCCCGCCTGAAAATACACACAAACAGCCGGGTGTCGCGTGTATGAAACCACACACAGACGGGTGTGGCGGGTGTCTAACGAACGAACAGACGGGTGTCGCGTGTATCGCGGGTCACCCGTCGCACCCGTTTTGCAACCCTAATGTGATAAGTAAAATTTATCCCTTTAAAAAATATGTGAAACATTTTGATCCCGGTTCCTTTTGTTTAACAACAAACACACAAACTACTGTGTGCTATGTGCAACAAAAAACACATAGTTCAACTATATTTTTTTTTTCTCAAAAACCAGGAATAATTAGAAAACTTCCTTTTTGAAGGGTATTGGATGTATTTTCAGAGACAAAAACTTTTTAAAATTTAAAAATATAACAGTCCTTTTTGCCGTTTATCATTTTCGAGCTATTGTGAAAAAAAATAGAGAGTGACCTAGAAAACGCAAAATGGCCTAGAAAACGCATGAACCTATTTTTCTTTGATATTTTTTAAAAATTACCGTATTTTTTGGATTTCTAGGTCATATTGGTTGCTCTTCCAATGGTCTAATAGTTTCAACCCTACAATATAAAAAATATACTATGTCAAACCCTATAGAGCCCTATAGAGAGTCGCTATAGAGCGAAAATGACCTACAGAATTTCGTTCACTATTGGCAAAACCAGAAAAATCGTTCAAGTGAAGTGGCCGACGTTTTAGCCGTTTGGCTACCTGCTATGTTTTGTATGTGTCGCCGTCTCTTCAGCGCCTCGCTGGGTTTTAACACTTTTTTCTTTGTATTTTTGCCTAATCATTCAGCCTGAAATCATTGGTCTCGCTCTTTTAAAACTGATCCAGAAATTATAAATATATAAAATGATACATCGATTCTGACTGAAACTGTATCTTATTTCTAGCATACCAAAAAACCCGCGCATTTTCTAAATTTTGATATTTGAATTGTAAAAATACTGTCATTTGGTTTTTTTGGTATCTATTAGTCGGAACTCAATCACTTCAGGATTACTGTAGTTTTTCTCAAGAACAAGAATTTTTCATTGACGGACAAATTGATCTTAGAGGTTGTTTGACCCGTGGAATCCGACTATATATCAAAATCGTGGAAAAAATTCGTTTGGACCAAACCTTTATCAGTAGAGCGCGTGTTACCGAATGAATTTTGGCTAATATGAAACGTAAATCTGCATGAAACTATGATCCATCCAGATATTATTATAAAAATAATTGACTTGATCTTTGACTTTTTTTGGGTACTGTACTAGCCACACCCTTCCTCTACCACATTTACAAAAGATAAGATTCATTAACTGGAACCGTTTTTTCCCGTTCTGTCGAAATTACCTTCCCATTTATGAATGATAAGGTTTGTTACGTCCAGAACCAAAAGGCCAAAACAATGCCTTCGACCTCACCTTATTATTATCTTCCAAAAATAGCCGCCCAACAGGTTCTAGGACAGGTTCTATGCTCTCAACCTTGTCTCTGATGCTCCTCTTTATGTCGAAAAGAAGCAAAAAAAAAGGCGAAGAAGAAGAACCGTTCTTGCTTGACTAATCTAATTTCCAAACAAATAATATCAAAAAATTTGTCTCCTTCATTCATTCTTCCAGTCACGCCTCTCTCGTATTTTTTGTTTATTCAAGTGATAAAAAACAACCCAAATTTTATTTTGCCAGAAAAAAAAGAGAAACTGCCATTTTCAGCTTGTCTTCTTTTTTTTCTGTTCCAGCCTTCTCTCTTTATTTTGTGCCTCCCGCCGCCGTTGGCTGAAAAAATGAATGAGCCAAAAAAAAATATTGTTTTTTTTTTATTATGAACAGGGAATGTTATCATTTTGTTTGATCATTTTGATTATTTTTGTCGATTGAAAATAGTCGTACTAAACAATGCTACATGTTAACTATGGCTCAACATCACAGGTATTGTAGTTATCCTAAATTTTGACCGGATCGGATAAAATAGGACCTAAATTTGTGAATCATGAAATGAACTTAAAAAAATAGCCTTGACCGCGTCCGATTCCTTGAGAAAAATATGAGGTCCATACAGGTCCATTTTCAGGTGAACACTAGTCTTCAGTCCTTTGGGGTCATTTCAGTTCATTCGGGTCCATTTAAAGTCTGTTCGGATAACTTTTTTGGGTCCATTTTAACCCATTCTGGTTCATTTTTATATGCTCGGATTCAATTCAGTCCGATCAAGTGCATTTAGGCTTGTAAAAACAAACGCCCGTTCGCCCGCGCCCGCGCCCGTTTTCCTGCACGCCCGTTCATCCGTTTACCCGTTCGTCCGTTCGCCCGAATGCCCGCATCCGTTTATCCGTTTGCCCGTTGTCCGTTTGTCCGGTCATTTGTTCGAGACAAATAATCAAGAAAAAAAAACAAGAAAAAAGACAAACGTGCAAACGGATGAACGGGCTAACGGGAGAACGGGCAAACGGGCGAACGGATGATCGGGCGCGGGCGCGGGCGCGGGCGAATGGGCGTTTGTGTTTTCGGGCGTTTGAGTTAACGGGCGAACGTGCAAACAGGCGCCCGTTTGCCTGATTTTACAAACTTACCACACAGGTTCATTTCAGGTCCACACTGGTCTTCAGTCCTTAGGGGTCATTTCAGTTCATTCAGGTCCATTTTCAGTCTATTCAGGTCTATTTCCGGTCAGCTAGGGTCTATTTCAATCCATGCTGATTCATTTTCATCTATTCTGGTTCATTCTAATCGAACCGGGTCCATTTTAACTAATCATGGTTCAATCCAATCCGATCAGGCCCATTTCAGTTCATTTATGTTCATTTCAATCTATTCGAGTCCATTTTAGTCCGTTCGGGCCCATTTCAGGTTTTATCTTAGTTTTGGGCCGATATTATTTGAACTGAATCAAAATTTTCCGAAAATCAAAAACTAGACCGAGTCAAATCCTGAGTTGGACCGAGCTGAAACCCAAAAGAAATTATCCAACTTGCAATCGGTAATACGCGCTCAAATTTGCTCCATATGAAATAATATGGTATTTTTAATTTTTGATGCTCTGAAAATCGAAACTACAGTAGTCTAATGGCAGCGATTTAATTCTATTGAATTTGATTCTGAAAATTCGAAACTATTTTTTACCGTTTTTTTTTAAACCTGTTTCTAGCTTTTTGTTTTTTTTTTCAGATGGGTCAACCTCCGGAGAAAATCAAAAATTCTGGAATCAACGGGAGATCGATCATTGTGGCAATCTTCGCCATCGCATTGGCCATTGTTATCACCGCACTTTTAACCTGGTACATCACAAAAACCACCTTCGAAGGATATGAGAAAAAAGACACTCCAGAAGACACCACAGAATCGCCTGAAAAAGCTGAAACTGCATCGGCGGAAGATTTGAAGCTACCTGAAACAGTTCTACCTCTCGACTATCAGCTCACTATTAAGACTTATTTACCGGGATATGGCTGGCCAGCTGTGAAGGATAAGAATCTGACAATTGAAGGTCAACTTGTGGTGAAATTGAATGTTACTCAGAAGCTCAAAAAGATCACTCTGAGCTCTTTGGATTTGGAATATAATGAGGCCAAATCTTCGCTTCTCGTAAATGAAAAACAGGTCAAAATTGATAGTATTGAGATCAAAAAGGACTTTGAGAAAGTCTTCGTAAACTTGGCGGAACCCTTAGACGCCGGAAGTATTGCAACCTTAAAACTTGTCTACACCGGACCCCTCAGAAATGATATGACTGGATTTTATCAAACAGTTTACTCGACAGATGATGGGAAACCAAAGTAAGTGAGGCACCCCTTCTAAAACCCGTTTGTCTCTTTTCAGAATGTCAGCGGTCACCCAAATGGAGCCGGTCTATGCTCGCCGCATGGTTCCTTGCTTCGATGAGCCGGCTTTCAAAGCATCGTGGACTGTGACAGTGATTCATCCGAAGGGGACAAAAGCATTGTCGAATGGAAAGGAGAAAGAAACATCGACTGTGTCGGAGGAGTTCGACAGCACCTCGTTCATTCCAACTCCGAAGATGTCTTCATATCTTTTGGCGATTTTCGTGTCTGATTTTGAGTATAATGAGAGGACTACAAAGACTGGAGTTAGAGTGAGTATAAGAATTCGATGGGGACTACTGTAGAAAACGACTTTGGGACATTTTCTGGTTACTATGTGACACCTTTTGGCTACTGTAGAACCCTTCAGGGATACTGTGGTGAAGTCTCGGGCTACTATAGCTAAAACTGAGTTTATAGTGTAGAACAGCTTAGGACTACTGTAGCACACTTGAATATTACTGTATATTAGGATACTACTGTTCTAAACATTTCCAACGTAAAACACTAGGTTCAAAAACTACTGTAGAACAATTTTTGGCTACAATAGAACACTCCAAAGGTATATTATTCAGTATTTCGACTAATTTTGATACCAAAATCGAACTTAGGGATTCTGTAGAAACTCTAGAAGTACCCAAACTCGTCCAGAAGTCAGTTTTGTCTCTCTTAAAAGCACTAACCTAATTATTTATAGACTCAATATTTCATTATCCCTTCCCTCCCTCTAATTTGATTATTTTCAGTTCCGCGTTTGGTCTCGACCAGAAGAGAAGAAATCCACCGAATTCGCAGTCACAGCTGGTGTCAAATGCTTGGAATACTACGAGAAATACTATGATCTCCCGTTCCCACTCGAAAAACAAGACATGGTTGCGATTCCTGATTTTTCGGCTGGAGCCATGGAGAATTGGGGATTGATCACCTATCGGGAGACTGATCTTCTCTATGATTCGAAAGTGAATACTGGATTGAATAAGGAACGTGTTGCAGTGGTTATTGCGCACGAGTTGGCTCATCAATGGTTTGGAAATTTGGTGACGATGAAGTGGTGGAATGATTTGTGGTTGAATGAGGGATTTGCATCGATTGTGCAATTTTTGGGAGCTGATGAGATTAGTGATAAGAACTTTAAAATGGTAGGTGTTTGAAGGTCTAAAACTGCTTTCGTCAAATCAAGGTCCAAAGTTTGGCCCGGTCTGAATCAAGGTTTGGCATTATCCGATTTGGAGCTAGACCCTGGAGTTAGACCTGGTCCCATTCAATTTGAGGTTTTACTCAAAACGATCTAGTGATTACCTGGTTTGATTTGATTCATAGTTTCATCTGAGCTGATTTTAGATTAGGCCCGACCTGACTTGATTTTAGGTACGGCTCAATGTAGAATTTGAACTGGGGCCTGTTCAGAATTCCATATTGAGGTTCGATTTAAATTCTGAATATGTCTAAGTCAAAGTTCCACCTGACCCAATTCAGAATATGCCCCAACCCCAGATCAGGATTTAACCTAAAATAGTTCAGAGTTTGATCCGGTTCAATTTAGGGTTCAACTTGGGCCAATTCAGGCTTAGCCCCGTTCCGACTTGATTACGATTTAACCCAATAATAACAAGCCCATGTCAATATGTGAACCTTTATCTATTTCAGGAACAAGAATTCTTGAATGACGACTTGTCCAGTGCTCTTGAAGCTGACTCAATTGCATCAACCCATCCAATGACTTTCAAAATCGACAAAGGATACGAAGTCCTCGATTCATTCGACACCATCACCTACGCCAAAGGTGCCAGTGTTCTATGGATGTTCAGAAAAGCATTCGGAGAAGATCATTTCAACAATGGAATCAACGCATATCTCAAAAAATATTCATACAACAACGCTGAAGCCGCCGATCTGTTCCGAAGCTTAAATGAAAATTTAGCCCCCAACACATTGGATGCCTATGGAAACCCTCTCAATGTGACAGTTTTCGCTGAGCCATGGACTTCGCAATTGGGATACCCTATGATTTCAGTTGAGCAGGTCAATTCGACACATTTGAAAGTCAGTCAGGAGAGATTCAAGAAACTCAAAAATGCCAAAGAACAAGAAAAGTACAGTAACCCAAAGTGGGGATTCAAATGGGATGTTCCGATTTGGTATCAAGGATTGGACGGGGGACCAATTAACATGAAATGGCTCAAATGTTCGGAAGATTTGTACTTGGAAAGTGGCAAAACGCTTATCCTCAATGCCAATTCAGATGGGTTCTATAGAGTTAACTATACAGAAAAAATGTGGAATGAAATTAGTGAAGTGCTCTTAAAAGATCATAATGTGAGTAATAATGGGAATCTTCAGAATTGTTTTTAAATTTTGTGAATTTTCCAGACATTCGCTGTTCGCACTCGTGTTCGATTGATTTCCGACGCATTCGCTAATTCCTACTCGGCTGGAATGAATTATGAAATCCCTATTAAACTCATCGAATACCTCACAAACGAGCAAGAATATGAAGTTTGGCAAACCGCCGTGCAAGAACTCAAATCAATCGTTAACATGTATGGAACCGACCCAGAAAAGGAGCCCATTGAAAAATTCATGAAAAAACTCATTGAGAAGTCGCCGGCCTACAAAGGTGTCAACTATGTGTCGAAACATTATACGGATGATAAATTGTTCTTTGAAGTGTAAGTTTTCTTTCTAATTCTGAGAGCAAAAATTATCATTTTTTGTTTTAGAAATGCTGCGCAGTTGTTGATCTCATCGGAATGTGGAATCAATGACCCAGGATGTATTGGAAATATGACAAAAATGTTCCATGATGATGTGATTGCGAAGTGTGATGCTAAGCATATGTTGTCGCATTGTGCAACGTAAGAGTTTTGAAAGGGGTTTTCCATGATTCAAGGTTCCCTTTCCATACTTGAGCTGAAATTCGCGCATTGAAAATCGCATTTGGGAAAAAGAAATATTTTGATGTAAACAGATCAGTGTTTGAAAACCTATTAAAGGATATATTTCTTGTTGAACATTTTCACATTTTTTGAAACCAATTCAGGATTTTTTGAAAGTTTAGAATCTTACCGGGTTTTTTGGTTTTGAGAATTCACTTCGGATGAAATTTTTTTGATTTTGGAAAAAATTACATCCAGGTTTTGTTGGCAGGGACGAAAAAAAATATCAGGCTGCATTTTTTTTTTTTGAATTCTACGCCTCAAAAAATAAAGAATTTGAATAATTCACTTTTTCCTCAATTTCCACCATTAGATTTTCCCGAGCAACAAAATGAATTACAGAAATTTATAATTTAGACCGTTTAAAAAAAAAATATTTTGATGTCTTCGAGGGGTTATACCTCTGCCCCTTATTTTTTGGTTCGTTCAGGTCACATTCTTACTTTCAGGGTTCCTGCTCCATTCCGTAGCCTCGCTTACTGTCAAGGAATTCAAAATGGAAACGAAGAGATCTTCGACAAAATGCTAAGTTGGTATAAACTCGAAAGAAATCAGGCCGAGAAGACCAAGTTGCTCTACTCTTTGACATGCTCCAAAGACATTGTCCAACTCAAAAAATTGTTGTTGGACTCTATGAAGAAAAAAGGTTCCATTTTCCGACTTCAAGATGTCTCTCAACTTTTCTCGTACATTGCCAAGAACAGTGTGGCTCAGGATTCAATGTTCAATTTCCTACTAACCCGATGGGATCAAATGCAGTCTAGACTTGCTGAAGATCGCAGTGGTTTCAATTCGGTGCTTCGCGCACTCACATCAGGCGTCAAAAATGAGCAAGGATTGGAGCAACTCAAGAATTTTGAGAAGAAAGCCAAAAATTGGGACTTCCGCAAAATTGAAGAGGGAATCGCGGTGGTTATTGATTGGAGACAGAGAAATGCGCAAAAGGTTTCGGAATTATTCGAGAAATCTATCAATAATATTTAAATTAAATGATAGACAATTTATTGATTTATCATATACGGGACAATTATTATTACTAGTTTTTTTAAAGCTTTGGCTTAAATCAAATATATTTTTTATATATACTTATTTTTGTAAATGAAGATTTCTATTACTTCTTGATTAAAACTCACAAAACTTCAAGCTAAAATTATAAATAAAAAATTTATATATTCTACAAATGCAAATAAATATATATTTCTGTCAAAAACGATTTTTCAAACCCGTCAATTTTGTTCATACAACACGTTTTCCCTGTGGAGTCCACTGAATACACGAAATACTGATAAAAGCCAAAAATGGGAATATTGAAGTTATCATGAAAAGATATGTATATCCGATCGATTTCAGATAGAACTGTGATAGTATCGCCAACAGAATCCCACTCATTGTCTGGAAAAATGAATTTTTTAGGGAATTTTTGGTTGGAAATACCGTTGACAAAATCAAATATCCATAATTGTTCGCTTTGTGTTTCGAGCCAAAACATTTGACAGTGGCAGTGATGAATAGGGCGTGAGTTGCTCCCATGCAGATAAAAGTTCCACAAAGCCATACTAGGTAGGCATATTTTCCGAATTGAACTGTTAGTGGCATGGTTAGTAGAAATACACAAGCCAAGCATGTTGCAATCGATAATGATATCTGAAACATAAAAGTGATTGGGGTTTTTGAGCCTTTTCGTGGATATTTGATTTCTTACGCACGTAAATGCGTTGAAATTTACTTGAAAACGAAGAATTTTAACTATAAATGGAGCTCGTGTGCTCAATTTAATTCAATTAATGCTCAAACTTTTCGGTTTCTCAATGTTACTTTTTCGAAACTCGGAAGCACATAAATGTCGGTTCCACAAATTGGCTCTTTATGAGCTCAAAATAGTGTGTGAGGTACAGTTGTAAAGTTTAGAAAGAAAGAGCAAATTTTTATAGCAAAATCCTTGATGATTTCAGCACTAAAACGCCTAGTAATCGAGAAAATTTTATTCGAAATTTTAAAACTTTCACAAAAGATAAATTTGTGGAATTTCTTTACCACACATTTTAATTGGTTATTTATAAGCCCAAGAATATCAGAATTTCTGTCTGATTCAGAAATAGTTGAGAATTTAAATAAAAAAAACTCAAAATTTGTATCAAAATGTTTGATTTAGATCTCCAACATATCTAGCAAAAATTGTTTACATTTTCCGTGCAAAATGTTTATCGGTTTTATGAGTTAATACTTTTTGACTATATTGAAAAATAGTTGACCAATAAAATTGTAACAATAGTAACAGAACAACATCAAATATCGTAGACTAAACGCTAAAATTCAGTTTTTGGCATGCGCTCTATTTATGATCAGATGTTTCCTAAAGTGTACTCTCAGATTGTCGCTGTTGAAACAGATTTCAGCGCAAACGATTAACCTCCTCAAGTATACAAATCCTACCTGAAAACTAGACCGATCAGTCAAATATCCCCAACCAATTCGAGCTATCGCATTAGCCACCGAACCGACTGAAAATGCCATCGCAATGAAGAAATCGTCTTCGATGAACGACTCGGCGAATGTCTGAAAAGTTTCTGAAATTAGAATCTTCACTATTTTTTGCAATTCACCTTATACAAGTTATAGTACATGTTAGCGTAAAATGAGCAACAAAAAAGTGATAAAAATAGGCAATAAAATGTTGGTGATCTGAGCATTTGTGAGGGTGACATTTGGTGTGACGCATCTTCGATGGCTTCTGAAGTTATTTTAATTTCTACTGGAACTTGGGGAGTCTCTTACCATTGAACACCGGATCATAATCTCCTTCCGAATCACTGCCACTTCCCCCATGAGCCAACGATTCATTCGACGACGTTTTCTGAAAATCAGATTTCCAGTTGTTTCGGGAACATAAAAATACTGAAACTGAGAATATATTAAAGCATTTTCACACCGTGCATCACACACTAATATAAACACGCACACACAACAAAACTATTTCGAACCGTTGTTTCTTCGAGTCGAACTGGTTGATATGACACAGAGGAGTAGCGATTTGAAGAAGAGGAAGGGAATAGGAATTCCGATAAGGAACCCAGACCAGAATGACGAATCTGATTGGTTTAATTATCACAAAAAAAAACCATTATGGCAATACAAAGTCTTTATTTCGGGATTTTGTAGCACTAGAACTAATTTACTGAAGTAAGATCTAGTGGTGTGTTATAATGTTATCGGCTTTTTCACCTTCAGTTCCACGTTTTTGTGTTCTCTTAACTGTACATATTCACAGTGCCTAATTGAGGTGGGTTTCTAAATGAAATGCCGTTGTCCTTTCAAAATCGAACAGGCCAGATTTTTGAACATTTAAGGTGTTCTGATCAGTTTTAGATATCTATCTAATTGTTTTTTACCTGATAAAAGACCACTTTTCTCTCGAATTCATAAATTTACTCACCCTATATGGCGGGTCACAAACAACAACCAAAGCAATCATTTGCATAGTTCCATAAATGATGGCAAGCTTTGTAAACAATCCGGGAACTCTTTCAAGCAGCTCAGCTTGCACGAAATACCTACAAAAACATATATACTCAACGTAATCCTTTTAAAATGTTTTGCGTACCCATCTTTAGTCGCCGGAAGATTGTCAGGATTCACAAGCATCGTTTGAATTGGCGCGAAGATCGAGGAAGATAGTCCAAAACCTGCGGCAACGATCCCAGAAACTATACCAATTTTATCCGGAGCCCACTGAAAAAAGCATTTTTGTTTTTTATTTTTTTGAGAGGTCTGTCGGCTTACATTACTGGCTGTTGTGACAGCTGTGACGTAAGCAATACCAGTTCCAAGGCCAAATACTAAACCATAACAGATGAAAAATAATGTGAACGAGTATTGAATTGCGTAGGCTGACAGTGCGACACTTGATCTGGAAAGGATCTTTTTTTTTGTTAACAAGTGATGTTTATAACTAACGTCACTAGAAAACATCCGATGAAGGCAGATATTCGAGGACTGAAACTGGTCGAAGTGATTCCACCGATTACCATTGCGAATGGAAAACATCCCTGAAAAAAAGTTTAGCTTTTGTTATTTGAATTTTATAACGAATTTTTCGAATAACTTGAGTTATTTGAACATACTTTCAAATCAGTGACAAATAACAGCTATCTGGAGTTACTGGAGCTAAAATTATATCTATACCACAGTAGGTTTAAAATTGAGTTAAAAAATTTTTGGTAGCAGATGTTTTGTAGTATTTTCACCTACAGAAACGGACTTTGATCATAAAATTTTGATGATTTTTGGCTCATAGTACTCTGACCTTTTGGAACCATAATACATATAATAAACAACCAAGCTGGGTGTTCAAAAAATCAGAGTGTTCTCCAGCTTTCTAGGACTGTTCCAGACATTCAATAAAATTTTGTGCTACTTTTATTGGATGTAGAGCTCAAAGCTCAATGTGATTGAACTCTAGATTTAAATTAGGAGAAGTTCAAAAAAATTGAATCAAATTAAATACTATAAAACTATTTTCGTGTTTAGGCCAGTTTCAGGGTATATAGCTTTTGAGCAGGTTCAATTCAAAAATCTTACCTGAAACGTTGGTATCCACATCATATGTTCAATCCTTATAGTCGGATCCGTATAATTCCTCATATACGATGCCATATAGGGCAACATATTTCCAAACGTATGATAAGTCCCAATCGTTAGATGAATCAAAACCGCACCGAACAAAATCACACATATTCGATAAATTGGCGTGAGTTTATAGATTGAATCAGCCACCGGATCGCGCTTTTTGCAGCATAGTAACATTGCTGGAGAAAAATTTGTTATTGGAGAAAAATATCAAAAGTTTGATGTTTTTTAAACAGAAAACAGAACAAAAAGGCAATTGTGATTGTTCGGCGATCAGAAAATATAATTGTCTGGGAACAAAATAAATAATAGAAAAATCAGACAATAAAGTTTGGAGGTTAGGCGAAACTGTAAGAGGATTAGGAGAAAAATACCAACATGCCTACTACTTAAATTTCAGAATTTATACCTAGAAATCTACCGTAATCGGGAAATCTATAAATATCTCGAATTGGTTGGAAGTGTTTACTCAAAAACAGACAGATTATACTATTAGTTGAAAAGTACAATAAAACATTCATAATATTATACATCATTAAACTGGATGATTCAAAATAACATCATGGGTTTCTGATGGGTACTGTATAGTTCTTTGCTGAATACTCCCTTTAAAATATTGTTGATTGATAAAGAAATTTCGAAAAAAATAACCAGTCAGAGTGAAATGAGAAGAAAAGAGGTAAGGCGGTAAAAATAACATATGTTGTTTTCAAAATTTCACAAAAAATCAAAGATTGTCCGGAAAAAGTTTCACATTTCAAAATCCCGCTGAAGAGTTTGTGCGAACACTTTTACGCGAAAATGCAGAATTATGAGTAATGAGTTTGTTTTTTTGTTTTGGCCACCCAATTGGGTAGAGGTTTTGATTATAAAACTTTTTGAACCAGCCACACCAAAAAACTAAAAAAAAATAGTAAAACAGTTTTTTGTTTAATCCGACCATTTACGAACCAAAAAACGATAACAAAAGGTGGCGATGTTTCGATCATTTATGTGGAACAAAATAAGAAATTTCTGTGTGCCTTCAAATTTTGAGACTTTTCCGCTTTTCATTTTTATCGGCTGTATAAGTACACATTTCAGACATAAAATTAAAGACAAAGGTCTAGACATTTTGCTGCAAACGATTCCTCTCTAGAAAAATCAGTCACTTGGAAATATTTACTACTTGAAAAATACTAAATTTTTTCGAAAATGGAAAATATCCGAGCAAAACAATAAAGGGAAAAGCAGCTCTGAAAAAAAGAGCGTATGAAATTGAGAGAAATGAGAGTAAGAAAATGAGAAAAGTGCGCGAGACATGGAGAGAACGCATATATTTCTAGGAAAAAATAACCGAAAATAAGGAAATCAGATAAATCACCTGGAAACTAAATATACTTTAAATTCGTTTTTTACTTTGCGCGGAAAATTTTTTAATGAAAATTTCGAAAAACCTTACCTAGTCTCCTTGGAATCCTCGATTTTCTGTACATCTTTATTGCAAAAATAAAGTGCTAGTCGTATAGTTCAGAAAGAATACATACTTTCTCACATAAATTCCGGTTTTCAGGATAGGAAAAAAAACATTTTTGTACTACTGTTGTAAAGGCGCGTATGAAAGATTAATGAACAGTGTCCTGAGGCGATAAGTACGGTGTGCATTGTTTTTTCTTTTCTTTTTTTTGTTGGAAAACTTTATATTTTTCTCTCTTTTTTCTTCTCGTTCATGTGTTGAATAACTAAAGTCAATAGTGCAATAAATGTGTTTTAAAATCAATATACATTTTTTCGAGTTTTCATTTCCTTATACTCTTCCAAAAACCCGCCGTCTAAATCGATTAGACATATGGTAGGCAAAAGTGTTTGCGGTCTCTCCAAGAAATGTTGACAAATACACACATTCTCTCCCTCACCCTCTTCTTTCATTCATTGTGTTCCTTTCCACATGATAAAAAAAAGAAGTTTCGCAATTTTTCTCAAATAGTGATTCTTCGCACTTTTCATTCTACGTGTGTTTATATGAAGTATCGATCGAAAAATGGGAATTGTTTTATTATTTCAAGTAATATGATACTAGTTTATCAATACGATAAAAAATACATGTATTTTTTGTTTTGTTATCTATCACATTTTCCGCCTAGAAACAATTTTTGCACATTTCTTCTTTGTTTGTTCTCTAATCTTTTATCAGAGAAATTTGAACTTTCCTGATAGAAATCATATACTTTTCACTCGTATTTATTTTAGAAATTTACAGAGTGTCAAATGATAAGCGAAGAAGTGATCAGTAACCCACTTCAAACTGTTTCATTGGACGATGACGATAGTTTACAATCGACTCCAATTAAAACTCCATTAGATGATAATGAGAATAGCGATAATTCTATTGATAATCAAAAAAACAATACATTAATCAACAATTCTACTATTCCTACTTTACCAGCATCAGATGACACTACCTATTCTTCATTCGCCGATAATCGTAATGTGAGTTGAGTTTTTTTTTTGTTGCAAAAACTGTCAGAAAATACCAAATTTAGGCCCAAAAGAAAATAAAAACTAAATAATATTTCTATTTTTGTCGTCACGCTAAATTTTCATTGATTCATTCAATCAAAACAAATATTAGACAACACACCCCTATTGCCCAATTCCTTTTCTATTTAATTTTTTTATGATAAAAAAGGGGCTCGTTGTTATCAATAAAGAGAGTATGTTGCAGCATCGAACCGAAGAAATCAATATTGACGCCGATTCTGCTAATGCCATATTTGTCGATATTTCGGATGCTCTTTCAGAGCGAGATAAAGTGAAGTACACAGTTCACACTCGAACTCGTCTCACTGACATGAAAAATGAATCAGCGGTTGTGAGAGAACACGAAGAATTTCTTTGGTTGCACGGGGTTTTAGAAGAAAATGAACGATACGCCGGATTTATTGTGAGTTGTTTTTATATGTAAGCTCCAAACTGAAGTTACGTTTAATAGATTCCACCTGCTCCACCTCGACCAGATTTCGATTCATCACGTGAGAAATTGCAAAAGTTAGGAGAAGGTGAATCAACAATGACAAAAGAGGAATTTTTGAAAATGAAACACGATTTGGAGCAAGATTATTTGGCACAATTTAAGAAAACTGTTGCGATGCACGAAGTATTTTTGCAAAGAGTCGCTGCTCATCCGGTTTTCAAAGATGATCCTAATTTCCGAATTTTCTTGCAATATGAAAATGATGTGAGTTTCTTTAAATATATGAAATAACTTCGCTTGGTGTGGCTAGAAAAAGGAATTCATCAGATCACAAATTTGATTTCATGATGAAAAATTCAGTTTTCAAACTAATGTGCTTTCAAACAACAATAAACTGTTCGAATGGATTGGTCTTCCAAAAATACCACATAGTAAAACATTTCCATATGAAAATTTCGAATATTTCAAAGTTATAAAACTTACATTTAAAATATCCTACCACTTTCTCGCCATCATCCAAGGTTTTTTCCGTTGTTTCTTTTTCCATCGTTTTTCCTGTAATGATGATTCATTTCACGCCCGAAAAAGTGACGTTTGTTCACAAAAGAAATGTATTTATTTCAGCTTTCTGTTCGTGGAAAAAACAAAAAAGAACAAGTGGAATCGTTCTGGAAAAAGTTTGCCAAGTCAGCCGATGAAGTGTTGCTGTCTGGACAGGTATGTTATTTTGCTTTCTTTATTTATAATTTTTTCAATCTGTACTCGATCTTTATTCATTTTTTTTTGCATTCAGAAATACTGTCATTTTTTTCTAAAAGAAAAAGCTATTTTCCAGAAAGACGTCGATGATTTCTTTGAAAAGGAGAAAACATATTTGGTCGAATACAGTGTTCATATCAAAGAGGCCGCAATTCGATCAGAAAAAACAGTTCGGGGAAGAAAAGATGTTGTTGATGCGTTCTCGAAAATGGGAGATTCCTTTGAGCGAATTGCTCGAGGCGAGCCGAACAAGCAGTTGGCACGGACGTTTGCTCGAGGAGCCGATGCGATGTTCAAGCTGAAGAAAATTGAGTCGAGATCGGCGAATGATGAGGAATTGAAGTTGTCCGATACACTACTGTATTTTTCTAGAGATACTCAAGCGGCTAAGGTGAGGAATTATTATTTTTTATTACTAGTCAAACAGATTGTACAAAATCTAAGCCTGGAGAATTTCAAATAGCATTTTTTTGCACGAAATTCCAATTTGTCGTTCTAGATTTTCAAAATTACATCATTTAAAAATAGTAACAAATAATGATCCAAATGATTCGGTGGAATCATTGATCATGCCGCTTTGAAGTCTCTTCAAGTGAATGATAAGATTTGCGGGCATTTTCTCAAAACATTGTCTGTCTTTTTGAACAAAAAGAAATTCCATAAGAAAAATCTATGGAAATCTCGATATCGAATAAAACTTCAGTGTGCTCTTCCTGAGCTTAATCCGGAATTGTCTCTGGATGAAATCGATTCAAGATACACCAACGTTTTTCATTTATAACACCCTCTGAAACTGTCGAGAAAGAAATATTTCAATTTCTCACCGTTTGTTACACATTATGTTTCTTATCAAAAGAGAATTTGAACAATGTTTTTATTTTAAAGAAATCGGGATCTTTTGATCTGATAATCTTCAAAATATAATCCCCAATTTTTATTTTAAAGAAGCCAAACATTGTTTCTCATTTTTCATTTGATTCAGCTCTTTTAAAAAACCAAAGTTTTTATATAAATCCTCCTTTTTTCCAGGATCTTCTCTATCGTCGAATCAGATGTTTGGCCAATTATGAAGCAGCAAATAAGAACTTGGAAAGAGCAAGAGCCAAAAATCGAGAAATTCAACGAGCAGAAGTGGAACAAGCCGAAGCTTGCAAAGTGTTTGAAGAAATCAGCGGAGTATCGAAAACTGAGCTGAAAGATTTGAAACAGAGAAGAGTTATGGCTTTCAAGAAGAACTTGTGTGAATTGGCCGAATTGGAAGTCAAACATTCAAAAGTGAGTTTTCCTGCAAAATTCTGGAAATTTTGAAGCATATTAATTTTTCCAGGCTCAAATTTCATTGCTCCAAGAAGTGATTGCAAAGTTGAAAGAGAACTAGGACGAAAAAGACAGTTATTTTTGTAAATAGTGCATGATTATAATTTATTTTTATTTAACGAACTAATTCATGTGTTCATTCGGTATTTTGTGATATGTTTCGCCAGAGAGAAAAAAAGAGAAAAATTATATGTATAATTTGTGAATAAATTATTATGATCCTATGATTATTTGTTTTTCTCTGTTTCATGTGGTTTGTCAACCCGAATTATAACTATCTATCTATCATTTTAATAATGTTTGTACTTCACTTTTTGTCATTCCAAAAATTTCATCTAAAAATAGATTTTCTATCAAAAAAGTTCAGTTCTTTTGCCTTTTCTCACTTTTAAAAGTTATCTTATCTCACGAAATTGATTCATTTTTGGTTTAGGAATTGTTTGACGTTTGACGAGTAAATCTCAAATTCGAAAAAGTTATGAGCTCGTCAAATTTGGCAGAGGTGGTGACTGGCGGAGGAACAGAAGGTGGTGGTGGATCAGCAGCAGCAATAACATCAACGACTACAGTACCCACAGGAGCGGCACAAAATGATGTTCGATGGCCGACGGATAGTGCTAGTTACAAATTGGAAGAGAGTATTGGGGTTGGCGCGACCGCGACGGTTTACACGGCGATTTGTTTGCCGAGAAATGAGCGTGTCGCGATTAAATGTATCAATTTGGAAAAGTGCCAAACGTCGGTTGATGAGTTGAGCCATGAGATTCAGGTGAGAGATCATTGAACAATTTTCCATCGAAAAACCGGAATTCGTTTTCATACACGAAGAGAACTACAAATTCGATATTATAGTCTAAAACGAATGTTAAATGAGAAAATTGTCAGAGAAAAAATTGTGTGAGATCGGAATGTTTATCGCTCGAGACTAATTTTTTTTCTAAAATAATCATGAGCAACATGGCTTCGAGTATTCAGATTAGATATGCTCCACAGTTTCTCAATTTTTTATCTGAAAAACTTCTCTAAAACTCGAAAACTATTTCTAAAAAAATGTCTGAAATAATCGAAAATAAACGGTTAGTCAATTTTTCGATCTAGAAACTCAATAATCCATAGACAAAATAAAACGTGTTTCATGCAGATGTTTTAATTTAGTCATATCTAATTTCTGATTTTTGTCACTGAAATCATGTTAAAATCATGTACAAACTTCAAAACCTTCAATTTCCAGGCAATGTCTCAATGTAATCATCCAAACGTTGTCAGCTATCATACTTCATTTGTTGCTGCTGAAGAATTATGGGTTGTTATGCGATTATTAAACTGTGGTTCAATGTTGGATATTTTGAAAAGGAAAGTTAAGGTAAGAATGTATTTTATTTTGATTCAAAGTTCCTAACTCAATGATTCTAGGCAATCGGAAAAGATCAGTCAATGTTCGGCGTATTAGATGAGGTGACAATAGCTACAGTTCTCCGAGAAGTGTTGAAAGGTCTCGAGTATTTCCATTCGAATGGCCAAATTCATCGAGATATCAAAGCCGGAAATATTCTTTTGGCTGATGACGGAACTATTCAAATTGCCGATTTTGGAGTATCTGGATGGTTGGCGTCGTCGGGTGGAGATTTATCGAGACAAAAAGTTCGACACACTTTTGTCGGAACTCCTTGTTGGTAAGATTTTTAATTTCATTTTCAAGAAAAAACTACTTTTCTGCTTAAAATCACATTTTTGATTTCAGGATGGCGCCTGAAGTTATGGAACAAGTTCAAGGTTATGATTTCAAGGCGGATATTTGGAGTTTGGGGATTTTGGCGATCGAATTGGCAACCGGAACTGCACCATATCATAAATATCCACCGATGAAAGTATTAATGTTGACACTACAAAATGATCCGCCAACTTTGGAAGCAAACGCGGAAAGAAAGGATCAATATAAGGCGTATGGAAAGTCGTTTAGAACACTTATTAAGGATTGTTTGCAGGTTGGTTTTTGGTTTCAAGAGAAAAAAAAACAAAGCTGAGAATTCAAAAATCTATTCCAAAATCCGACTTTTCAGAAAGATCCAGCAAAACGTCCAACCGCCTCCGAATTGCTGAAATATTCATTTTTCAAAAAATCAAAAGATCGTAAATATCTTGTACATACATTAATCGAAAATCTTGCATCCGTGCCTGTTATCAGTCATCATAGTACGAAGAAAGTAGCGTCAGGAAAATTGCGAAAAGATCAGTACGGTAATTGGGAGTTCGAATATGATTCGCCAGAAGAATCGGATAGCGACGAAGAAGAGGGCGGCGAACGGAAACGAAGTTCTGTCGAAGGCGGAGGTAGTGCTGCAGATGGCGGGCGAGCAGAAGGCGAAACAGCTGGAAGTGGAGCTGCTGGAGCATCGGAGACGCTTAATTTAGTATTGAGAGTTAGAAATCAACAGAGGGAATTGAATGATATAAAGTTTGACTATACGAAATCGGCTGATACTGGTAAGTATTTCGATTTTTGTACATTTGGAAAAGTTCCAGTAGACCCGAAAAACCTCAAAATAAGGGTGAAAATCATTATAAAATTTTTCGAAATTCTCCTCTGACTTTAAAAAAAATGAACTTTTTCAAAGTATTAATTTTAAGACCATTTTTTCTAGAAAAAAAAAATCCTGTAGACATCCCTTGAAAAAGTTCAAAACTTAAAATCTCACAAAATTAATCAAAAATTTTTTCAGTCGAAGGAATAGCACATGAATTAGTGACCGCCGAGTTGATAGATTGCCACGATTTGGTCATCGTTGCCGCAAATCTTCAAAAATTGATCGATTTGGCTGAAGCGAAATCCGACAAACGATCTATTACATTCGCCCTCAATTCAGGAGTCGCACCAAATGAGGTAAATTTATCTGAAACGCTGACACAACTAACCATAAATTGATCATTTACAGGTTCCGGATGAACGCACACTAACAGGCTTCGCTCAAATTTCATTACTTGATTGAATCTTTTTCTTCTGCTCATCTTCTTGTAGAAACACAGAAAAATCTATTGATTGAAAAAATGTTTTATCGCACCTTTATTTAGGCCCCTTTTTTCTTCTTTTTCATTTTTTTTTCTTATGCACTTGGTAATATGTTTTTTTGCTCGCAGTCGTACTAAATCCAAAATGACACATACACTTTAATTATTTCCCAATTCTTATTGTATAAAACAAAGAATCGAGTGCAGCTTATCATAGGCCGGACCTTTGGCGTCCCCTTATTTTGAATATCGTGTTTTCCATTTTTATACGGAATGAATAAATTTTTATTAGTTCAAATCCAATAACTTTTCTATACATTTCTATACTGAAATGAAAAACAATGGAGAAATCACATGAATAAGAAAAACAAACATAAAATTAGGAAAATGATAATGGCTTACATTGAGATCAGCAAAAAAAAGGTTTAACAAACAAGGAAATTTTGAATTTGTTAAAGAAACATCAAAAATTCGGGACCAGACAGAAAGACCTAAGAAACTCAGAATAAAAATCATCAAGGACAGTATAGAAAGGCTTAGATTGTGTATAATGATCATTTCGAAGAGGTATAAAAAGATTATATTTCAATGGGACATGACGATCATCCCGTACCCCTATACCTATTGACTATCGAATCTCTATTGAAATGCCGCCTGAGACCAATGGATCAGAAAAGAATAAATAAATAAAGAAAAAGAGAAAAAAGCCGGGATGAAAAATGGGACCAGATTTTAATATAACTACAAAATACAGCAAGATAGGACAGACTAATCATTGTCTTGTGAATCTTCACCTTGTTCATCCAAATAATATTGCTGTAGTCGAACATGCCAAGCGATTGAAGAGCATGCGGAAATGGTGCGGAATTGATGGATGATGTTGCGAGGGAGGAAGTAAATATCGTTTTCGTGCAATTGGAATTTTGAATAGCGGATTCCATCGCGGCGAAGTTGGTTCAGTTTGGCCTCTTCAACCCATTGGACACACTGGAAACATAAATTTTTTTTCTGACCGGCCAAATAACTCTTCACTAATTGAAAAATTATACATTGAAAACAAATTTTTGAGCAAAATTTTCGCTTTTATTTCAGAACCGCATGTAACCCAAATTTTTAAAGTTCAACCATAGTCGGAAGTTTAATTTCCGGTTTTTTTTTGAATAACAAACAGGATTCAAAATACTCACCTGTGACATTGGTGGTTCGTACAAATCCAACTGCAATCGATCAACGATTCGATGGAAATCAGCAGCATGGAAAGTGACAACATCTTTGACCGCCCGTCTTTCTTTAGACTTCACTTTTTCTGTTGGCGATCGAATGGCTTGAAGAATGCCAACAGCCGCCGTTGTTTTCCTTTCAAGCCCATCTCCAACATGATCGGCGTGACAAGGTGTTCGATCTTCGAAAAGAAGTTCACGCCTTTCAGAATTTCGAATCGTCATATGCTTCGCTCCGCCACCACTTCCCGAACCTCCTGCCTTTTTTCGATCCTCTTTCAATTCATCGGTTCGGATGAGTTGTTCTCCGGGTCGAATCCAATATATCGGTCCGTCGTCTGAATCAGTGACATCGTCTCTGAGCTCTTGTAGACATGACCATTCTCCCCAGGGCATAAGAGGACGAAGAATGGGAGATTGTTCGAGTTTTGAGAGAAGATCGGAGAAATGTTGACCGCATTCTTCTTGTTTCGCGCCAACCATCGACAACGAATGCATTGGACCGTATCTATAAGAAAAACTTTGAAGTTGATTTTCCATTTGGATCAGTAAAGTTGTGCATCGATAGTTTTCAATTCACAAGAGTCTCTTTCTTGTGTCGCACTCCGGAAAAAAACCAGATTTGAAAGATTTCAAAAGACAACAGGCTTTTTGCAGTTTTAGCGAATATTTTGAACAAGAGGATTTTTTAGATATCCTCTGGATTGTATTCATGGAACTTTTACACATCTCTCAGCATTTTTTGAGGAGAAAACATGCTAAATAGCTTCATCAAAATTCTTAACTATCGGAAGTACAATTTGACAGCGAAACTTTTACAAAATAATTGTTTTCTTTTCATGCCAAAAAATAGAATAATTTTAAAAAAATCAAAACGCACCTAAACGTTCCATGATGACACGTGTCCATAACCGTTTCATAATACGTTTTCAATGGCATTGTTTCTACGATTTGTTTATTCGTTAGAGATCCTACTTTAACTGGCAAACTGTCGAAATTATCTTTCAAATATTCGAATACATCCTAAAACGAACAAAATTAAAAGTTGGAGATAGAAAAGAAAAACTTACACATAGATACGACGCCGCATTTTCAAGCACACCAATTACGAACACCGGAACACCGTTGGATTCGGCTAAACCAAGTCGGATGAATTGACGAGCAAATTTTTCGCTGAAAAAAGTGGATTTCAAAAGACATTATGGTGATGAAGGGTCTTTCGTGGATTAGATGTTTCGAAAATATTACTTAAAAACGACAAAAAACCATTTTCCTTTCGTGGATTAGAAAACCATTTTCCTTGCACCGAATTTTAACAGAATACTAGTTTTTACCGATTTATCAAACAACGAAAAAAGAAGATACATTTAAAACCAAGTTCACATGCTTCTGAGGTTTTTTCTAGAGATTTAAAATAATTTCTTTCAATAAGACAAAATTTACCCAAAAAAAAAAACAAACAACAACTTACATATCTTCCGGTTCCAACTCCTTGGTTACCCGACTCCAATCCGAGCACAACATCGATGCACCGCCATTGGGATGAGTTTCGACACGAACAAATTTGCGGAATCGAGATGATATTTTTGGTAACTTTGATTTGACTTTCTCCTCCTTTTTCAAAATACTCTCATTTTTGAACTCGTTTTCGAAAGTACTTCGAGGAGTATCATTCTCTTCTACCGGTTCTTCTCTGAAATTACGCATAATTAGAAAGAGAAAAAAATAATAAAAAAAACCAACTCTTTCTTGATTTCCTGAACTTTTTTGCTAAACTTCTTCACTTTTTTGGCAGGTGTTTCGATTTCACTATTTTTCAATGTTGCACTTTCATTATTCTCCGCTTCACTAGCATTAGGCGTCACTGCAGTTGACGTGGACTCTATTTTTACTGGAGGAGCAGGAGGAGGAAGAGGAGGAGGAGCTTGAGCTTGAAGTCGCTGCCTATTATAATTCGTCGAATCCGTTCGATGATTATAATTATTTGTTTCATAGTCATTCAACTCTTCTCGCAATTCCTCTTTCACCTTGTCTCTTTTCGCCAGTTCAGCCTGTCGTCTTTTGAGTTGCGCAGCTATTGCTTCTAGCAAATCATCCTTCGATTCAACTAGTCGACCATTCATCGTAGTAGAGATTATTTCAATATCCGAATCAGCTCTAAAACGAAGAAAATCAAACTTTGACCAATTTTCTTAACAAAAAAAACTAACCTTGGCGATGGTGTCAACAGTTCCACTACATCATCATCTGCCGCCGGTGTTTCTACCTTCCTTCCATTTTTGGAATGATCCTCCTCTTCCTCTTTTGGCAATTCAGGTAGCGGAGGTGGTGGTGGCGGCGGAGAGGGTGATTTCACACTGGGTGAAGCTTCTTTCATAGGTGGTGGTGGAGTTTGTGGCTTTCTAACTTCTTTTTTCATCTTAACTTCTTTTTTCGCCACCTCAACAGCTTTTGGAACTGGTCGTTTCTCAACTACCGGTGTAACTACTGGCTTGGAAGGTTTCTGCTCCCCGTTGGTCTTTTTCGGTATTTTTGCTACGCTGGGAGTGTTCTTTTTACTGTCACAAGAAACAGTTGTATGGTGAGCGTTATTCAACAATTCCATCACAGACTCGTCATCCACTAACGGCTTCTTTTTTGGTGGTGGAGGTGGTGGTGGAGATCTGAAAAACAAATTTTCAGAATAATGTTTTTTTTTTGAAAAAAATTAACTAACCTTTCCTTCTTTTTGAAACTTCCATTCGTCGTACTACTTTCCCATCCTCTTTTGAAAGTTTGCACTGGTGGAGGAGGCGGCGGTGGTGGTGGTGAAAACTCACGAATCGTCAGCATTATCCCACTATTATTCATTGTAGGAGTGGTTGGAGCCACCGTTGGTGGAGGTGCGCCATAGGGATAATACGGATGATGAAGAGCATGAGGATGAGGATGATACCCATATGGTGGATAAGGATGCATCATTTGGTACATACCATAGGGATCATGATGGGTTGGTGCCAGTGGAATCGGTTTTCGTGGAGGAGGTGGTGGTACTGACGGTTCGCATGGCAATGGTGGCGTTCTCGGTCCTCTTGGCCTCCTTTCTTCTTCTAGCCTTTTTGGTGGTGGAGGTGGTGGAGGGCATAGAGAAGATGAGGAAGGGGTGTGACCTTTCGAGCTTGATGGTGATAGAAGAGGCGAATCGATGGATGGTGAAGATGAAACTACGCCATTTAAAGAAGCAGCCGGACTACGACGGCGTTTTCTTTCCATCGTGTTGTAACCATTTTCACTTGATCTACTGAATCCCGAATTCTAAAAAAAAATAGAATTCGTGATGTAAAGATCGAAAAGGAAAAAAAATAAACTTACAATCGGGTTGCAATCAGGTTTGAGTATATTATCCCTTTTTATCATAAGTGGATGTGTTCAATTGATTTTCATTTGTTCACGTTGATCGCAATCAAAAATCTGGAAATAAAAATTAATCAAAAAAAAATTGAAAAAATGAAGCAAATGTTTTTGAATTACACTGTTCAAAAAAAAACATCTGACGAAGATTGCTATGATGATTAACAACAAATTCTATCAAAAAAAAATCGAAAAAAAGCATCGAAACACATGTGTGTAAAACGAAAAAAGCCGCAACGCAGAAACCGCGTTGCATCTTTTTTTCTCAGATCCTCTCCTGCTTCTCTTAGTCTTTTTTCTTCTCACAAGGTTGCTGTTTGCTAGTCTCCTTCTTTTTTGTTGTCAAGTCATCGCAACAACGAGTCTAGATGAGTGGAAAAATTGAGAAATGTAGAAGAGACACAGAGAAACAGGAAGTGAGGCAATTTGAATTTTCTAGATTTTTATATAAAATTTTATTGAATCAGCAATAAGCTATGATTAGGAAATTTGTGATGAGAATTTCAAAACAAATGCACTTATTATGATAGTTGTAAACAATAAACCTTCAAAAAACTGTGTAAGGAGAACATTACAATGGAAAATACTCTCTGTGACCGAAATAAAAGAAAGTAAAAAACGTGCGTGCATTTTTGCGTCATGTTACATGCATTTTCTGCATCAGTGTTTGCAAGTTACAGTATCACTTTCTTTTTTCCTTTTTTCGAAGCTAGCTACTTTTTCCCGAGTGTTCTCTGCGCTAGAAGCGGTTATCAGTCTCTGAGTATTAACAAATAGGTGCTATGAAAGGCAGGTAATTATCATGAAAAATCCGCATCTCATAATTCTCTTGATTTTGAAGTTTTAGCCAGCTGTTTTTATAAATACTTCAGTTAGCCATTGAGTTGTATGCCCTAGCTGTCTGCGTCTCTTCTGTTGTTTATTGGCAGATGTCCAAAAAGACGGCGAACACATCGCGTAGCGTGTCTGTGTGCGCTCATTGATTTTCCTTTTTTACCACTTCCCCTAACTCCGCTTTTGGCATTTTTCGTTTTTTGAACTACAAATATTTGCATAGTTGTGAAACAATTATTTCATAAACGTTTGATATTTTACAGACTCTGTAAGAGAATATGGCAGACGAACAATTTGACGAAGATCGTCCATCTCAACAAGGTGTAAAGCGTGCACAAGACGGTGGTGATGGACCTGCCACCAAAAAACCACATTACAATAATGGAGGTGATAATGATGAAGCTGCTGGAGGAGATCATTTATCGATCAAACTCCTGATTCCCTCAAATGCAGTTGGTGCAATTATTGGCAAAGGCGGTGAAACCATGAGAAGTCTTAAAACCGATCATAATTGTCGAGTTCAAATGAGCAAAAGTACCGAAACATATCCGGGAACAAGCGAGAGAATTTGTTTACTCAAAGGAAGAGTTATGAATATTTTGGCAGTTGTTGAGATTATTCAAGAGAAAATTCGAGAAAAATGTCTAGATCAGTCTGGAACTGACCAATTCGATCAAAAACATTCGCCAAGAGCGAATTCATGTAAAATTGTTATGCCAAATACATCAGCTGGAATGGTGATTGGCAAATCTGGTGCGAATATCAAAGATATTCGGGAAAATATTGGTTGTCAGATTCAAGTGTATCCAAAAGTTGGATCAGCTGAAGCACAAAACACGCCAGAACGTGTCGTCACTGTAGCCAACGATGATGCTAAGGTTAGCTAGTTTTTTCCACAACTTCACCATATAAAAACTTAAATTTCAGATTATGATCCAAGCAGTGAGTCGTGTTTTAGAAAAGGTTGCATCTGATCCCCACCACGCTAGCGAAATCAATAAAGAGGATTTCGGAAAATATTCCGGCGGCACATCTGTCGGCATCATCCCAGCCAACAATCAACACAACAATCAACAAATTAATGTTCCATTCACCGGCGGAAATAATGGAGCATTCAACGCTGGTACTTCAGCGTTTGGTGGACCTTCGAGCGGTCTCAATAACTCATTCAATTCGACGTTTGGTAGCAATAGTAATGCGTTCGGTGGAGGACACGTCGGAGGAAATGGCCCGGTTTTGAGTGGAGCCGTAAAATATCCGATGAGTGGATTGGGAAATCATGAATTGCTTTCATTTTTGGATAATTTACAATCGACTTTAAGAACGTCTGGATTCAACGAATCGAGTGTTTCTGAAGTCATGCAAGCTATGCAGGTAAGTAAGTTTTGCCTTGAAAAAAAGACCTCAATTATAGTAAAAACTTCATTAAATTTCTCATCCAAGTTTTAGTGTTTGAAAAAAAATGGTATTTACAGTTTTCAAAATTTTTTATCAAATAGAAATCTCACCCTAATTTTTTAAAGTTGTTTTTTTTTCTGAAAACGCGTGATTTTTTTGGCAAAGCATTTGACATACAAAAAACTTTAAAATAAAAGAACCCACGATTCTGGTTTCAATTTTTTATTAAAACTCAATTCTTTCAGTAAACTTCACGCTAAAAAACCAAGCACTTTTCCAGGTTCTCGCAAAATACAATATCATGGGATTAGGCCTTGGCCTAGGTGTAGCCGCGATGGCTCAAATGAGAACAGGTCAAGAATCTGGAGTTCAAAATCACGGAAGTGCTGGATTCGGCGATAACGGGGCACAAGGCAATTATGGTGGTGGAGATCAACAGGTCAGAATCAGATTCTAACATCCATCTGAAATCTCTTTATCTCTAATTTATTCAGATTCAAAAGTCTTTAATTTTCATATTTACAGTCTTATTGGCGTCGATAATCCTTGCATTGATCTCCTTCTGATCTTCCTAATTCATATTTCTTCCATTCATTCATTCAATCCGTTCTATTCTATTTATTTATTATTTATTTATTTTCTCCATCCCCCCGAAGTCGAGAAAATCTTGGCACATCTGTCTTTTTTATCCATCCCACAAAAGTACATCTTTTTTCAATACTTTAATTTATTTTCACTATTTTGTCCTAATAAATTCTCTTATTGCGATTTCTTTTATTCGATACATCTTTGTTTAACGTGGTAACTTTTCGTCCTTGTCGAATATCTTCTCACATTCTTTTCTGGTTCTAGAGAATGCTATTTTCAGAATGTCGAATACGGCAAGATTGAATGAAGCAGCTGAATGTGAGAAAAAAGCCGAAGAATGGTGGGTTTTGGCTTGTCTTTCTTGTTATGTGCTAGACGTTTTTTTTCTCAATTTTGAATCTCAGTAGCTTGGCCTGATTCTGAAATCCTCACTTACACTGGATCGAATTTCGTGTGTATTTCTATTCATTTCAGTATGAAAACGTCGATGCTGAAACTGAAGTTAAAACCCGATTTGGACGGAGCGGCCAGTGCTATGGAAAGAGCTGCGGTGTGTTATAAGAACTCGCAGGAGCAGAAAAAGGCCGCAAATGCATTGATCAAAGCCGCAGGATATTATGAGCAGAATCGGAATTTGTTCCATGCTGCAAAGTGAGTTTTTCTTACGAATATTGAACAAAAATTGAATACGAAAAACTGAAAACTCAAGAGCTCCGAAATCGCTCAATTACATTCCATAGAAATCCTCCGCTTAATTATTTAAAGTGGATTAGAGAAAATTCGGCTCTGTTCAATTTTTTTTCCGAATTCTGGGTTTTATCATTTTAACATGAAACATTCGCCGAAGTTTTTAACAGAACAACTTGGATTTTTTTGTTTCTTCTCTTTGGAAACCGATCGGTTTTTTTATTTTTACGAAAACCAGAGGGAAACCAGTACGAAACCTGTCGGTTTTCCCGTTTTCTCTGGTTTCCGACCGGTTAGCAACTGCCTGTGTTCTTCACTCCGAAATGCAGAAAATTTAAAAAAAAAAAAAGCTCGAAATGTTGGTGTGAAAAAGAGAATGCGTCATTCAAGGTAGTATGATTTTGTTATATCTGGCAAGATTATTGTGAAAGAAACACATTTCTTGATCATAAACCAATATAAATAGAAACAATTGAGAATTTTGTGAAAGCCGATCCAGTTTCTGATATTTTCTCCTCATCCAGTAAACTAAATTTTCAGTTTCCAAAAACTAAACATTTTTCCAGGGCACGAGAAAGCGCAGCAGTGTTCCTCCGAGATTTGAAAGATTTTGGCGAAGCTGTCAAATTGTTCGAATTAGCCATTGATGGATATGCGGAAAGTGGAAGTCTTGACACGGCTGCAATGACCGTTGAAAAAGCTGCTGAATGTTTGAAAATCGATGATCCGAAAAAAGCGCTTGATGTGAGAATTCGATATATTTTCTTCTAGAATTAAAATTTACAATTTTTAGATTTATCAAAAAGGTCTTTCACTTGTTCAACAATCAGATCGCGCAAAAATGGCCGGCCAATTTTTGAATAAAATCACGAAATTGAATCTACAATTAGGGAACTATAAAGATGCGATGCATTCGATTCGAGAAGAAGTTGAGAAATATTTAGAGGTCAAGGAACTTCCTAGAATTGGACAATTGGCTATTGCATTAGTTTTGGTAAATTTGGCAAATGAAGGAGATTCTGTTGCTGCTCTTAAAGATTACAGCTGGGTTGTGAAGTAAGTTATTTTTTGCAAGATTCTAACTGAAACTGAATTGATCCGTTTTCCAGTCAAGTTCCCGATATCCAAACAACAGAAGATGGCCGAGTATGTGAATCTCTTATTGCAAATTTTGAAAATGGAGATGATCAAAGCTTCCAAAATGTCTTGAAGTGCGGAGCTCTTCGGTCAATGGACAATGAATATCTCCGTTTGATGAAAACGCTGAAAGCTCCGGAAACTGGTGGTAAAAATGATGACGACGAAGAAAATGATGATGATCTCAGATAATCGTGATGCCTAATTCATTCCAAAAAATGTATTTATATATTTATTTACACGCAATAATTCAATTTAACTTTTTGCAATTTCGAATTCTTCAATTTCATCTAACCATTCTCCATTTTCCCGCCTTCGTTCGAATACAGTCACCCGATCATTTTTATCGACAATCATCACAGTATGACATCTCGTACCGTACTGGACAGTGTACGTGGGATATTCGACAAAAATAGCGGATATAGGAGCATAGAGTAGTTGCATGCGACCAGTTTGAAGTGCAATTTGATCATCTGGCAGATGTCTTTCTTTATTCGTCGCCACATGTTTGATCAAAGCCTCGAAGATTTCCGATTTTTCCATATTTTCCGAATCTTCCAAGCATTTTTCGAATTCGATTTTACCCGCTACAACTTTTTTGAATGGAATATTCGGCGGACTATTTGAGTATACTTGAATTGCTTCTGAATCTCGACGAATTTCCACACTTTCAACGTACTTGTTAGCAACGCTTCGGATTTCTTCATATTCTCCAGATTCTGAGTTTTGTTCGATTCCAAGAAATTGGAAACCATTGAATCTTTGAGAGGATTCTACCAGATTTTCGAGGAATTCTGAAGAGTTTTCAGAGTTTAGGTATTGGTGACATATTTGTCCTCGGCTTGGAGCATTGTCAGATTTCTCGTTTTTCGGTTGAGTGATTGATAGTAACATTCCGATTTTGCCATGTTTGTTGATTGCTAACCAAGTTCCTTGACATTTATCGAACATATCCGTTCCTGAAATTATGAGAATTTCAATCACAGTAGCTCGGATAGAAGAAAATTATATTTACCTCCAAGAATGTTCTTTTCTTCATCCCAATGCAATTTCATCGTTTCCCGATTCAAATCTTCATCGCGATTGTTCAAAAGGATCAACTTGTATCGATCCGATGACTTCCCGAGTTTTATAAATCCTATACACATCTGAAATGATTACTTTATTTTTCTGATTCAGAAGGTGGAAGCCATAAAAATAAAGTAACATTTCTAGTTAATCAAAAAAAAATTAGCAAGTTCACAAAATGATCGATAAGAATCAATGAACCAAATAACATTATGTAAATATGATGATAACAAGAACACTAAACATGAAACATCAATGTTTATTCATCTCAATTTTGAACTTTGAAAGTTATTAAAAATATAACAATAATATAAATGTAATATGTTCTTCTCCTTCGAGTATTCAATGTAGAAAATTGTTTCGATGTAATGACACAAACATTAATCTTGTTATGACCGTAATTACTGTGACCCGTTGACAAGTTCTGGTGGATTATCGATATGTTGAGTTGCTTCGATTAAATTATGCTGTCTTTTGTGATGTCTTCTCAAGTATTGTATTCGAGTTGTTGAATAATCAACGCAAAGTTCGCATTTAAATTGACCTCCTTTCGATTTGGCACTTCGATTTTCTCGTGTTTTATGTTTGAATCGAAGACCATGTCTGGAAATCGAACATTTGGAACTACAAATTTACTAGTGGTGAAGGATCAACAGTGAAGGTTTCTCTTACCTGTACAATGCTTTCCGGTTTTTGCAAAAAATTCCACAAGTATAACAGTTATAACTTTTCGAATCCGCTGTTTTTTCGTCTTCTCGTTTATCCTCTTCAATTTGTTCCTCTTCTTCGCTTTCTTCGCCCTCCAAAATTTTAAGAGGTAACGAATCTTCACAATTATCAATCAAAGGTTCATCTTTTTTCGTAGGTACTTCTGATTTTATTTTGGGTTTTCGCCCTACCACAAATCCATTTTTTGTTAATGGTCGTGTTTGATGTGAAAATCGAATTCCATGTCTATACAATGCTTTATTATTTTTCGCTTCAATTCCACACGTGAAACATGACAAGGGAGGATTTGAGGTTTTAGTACTAGCATAACTTGTGGATGGCATATCATGTTCTTCCGTAATTTCATCATAATAAATCACATTTTGTTGCTCAATCGGCTGTATGTGTTCCGTTTCCCATTCTTCTCCGAATCTATCCTGAAAATGTTTAGTTTTTGCGAAAGAGTATAAATAAACAAAAACGCTTTGATTTTTCCGACAATGTGCAAGAAGAAGCTTATCGGATAAATTCACCCGAAAAGCTTCTCCAGCTTCTGCCGATAAAAACGGTATTCTTGTCGCAACATTTACTACGATTTCCGTGATACAACTTCTTACGTCCAATTTGATCTTGTCACAGAAGATTAGCAAAAACAGATTTCGGGATCTTTTTCCACGTGTTAAAAAACTTTTAGGCTTGAACAATGTTAGAAAGTTCGTTTTGTATGAAACTGGAAAATACAGTTTTTCGGAGATGAAAGCTCACATTGAAAAATTCCTGGAATGAATAAAAATTTTAATATTGCGTGAAACGTATCATTAACTTCCATTATTAAACTTTCGAGATTTATAATTCCTTTTTTATATTAAAATGTCCGTATTTTTAATTTAGAAAAAACCTCACCAATATCATTTCTTCAGCATTTTGCAACAAAATCGGATAACCTGGCTGCTCGTGCTCATTTTGCCATCTGTACGACATCCAATTCAAAAATTCATCAACCTGATCTACAAAACCTTTTTATGTTTCACAATTTTCAGCGATCCAGCCTACCAATTGCCGCAAATTTTCCATCTACATCAAATGTATCGAACATATTTTTCATAATCTCGATATATTCCGGAAAACTTGTCATTTTCCTGTTATTTTAACTTAAAATCCAGTCGTGAAACGAAACGATGTGGAAAATAAGCGAATCGGTAATGTAGACCCGAGAAATTAGAAAAACACAAATACTCCAGATAAATAAATGTATTAACAATTTGAATATATATTATGAATGGTACACGAAGATACAGTAAAACTGGCAATCTAATTTAGATGAAAATACTGTCAAATAATAAATTAATCGTCGGGGGGATGTCAATTTGTAATTGTAAGAAAGAAAAAGCACGCGTATTTTAATTGTGTTGTGTTTTAGCGAGATTTTGTTGGCGTCATCATAAAAATGTAAAGTAACTGAATGGATGGGTTTAGTAGAAATATATGTGTATAAAAGGCTTTTAGAACTCTTCTGCGGCGTCATTAGCTTCCTCATCCGGTGGGGCGAATCCTTCTTCAGTCTCATAGAGAACCTCGAGAATTCTAGCAACTTCAACGTTTCCAATCGATTCATTGTCTTGGCATAACACTTCGATCGTTCTCAGCTTCGAGAAATAGAAATCCCGTTCTTTTTCTAGCGATGCTATCACATTATCACTTTCCGACAACTGTCGAGTAATCTGGAAATTTAAAAGATAATCTCTTGAAATTTTTACAGTATAACCTTACCTCATCAAGTTCTTCCTTAACCTTCTGCAGCTCGAAGTTATCCTTCGGTGGAGCAGCTTTAGGAGCAGCGTGAGCTGGAGCTGCTGCCGCCGGTTTATTGTTATTGATATGAGCATTTCCGTTAGACGGTGTAGCAGCAGCTGGTGGTGCTCTAGATGGCGGTGCTCGAGCCGCAGGTTTTGGTGTCGAGGCAGCAGCTGGTGGTGCTGGTTGGCGAATTGTGGTGACCGGTTTGGCGGCTACCGTACGACCAGGCATACGAGATGCAGCAGCAGGCTTAGCTGCTGGCCCATCAGATGGGAACGCTTCTCCATTTCGAGCAGCAAGCGGATCATAATCATGTCCATCGTAATTAGCGTCGAACAACTTTTTGAACCATTGCAAAAACTCGAAATTGTCCTGAATAACTCAAAGTTATTAATTGGAAAACAAATTCAATACATACCTGGAACTTTCCCTTAATAAGTCTGTCGACTGGGATAACTTTTTCAACTCCCAAATTTTTCCAAGTTGTTTGAACGAGTTTCCAATTTGAGAGCCAATCCAACTCCAATCGACTGTTCCATTTCACTTTTTTTAATTGAATCGAATCCGGGAACAGAAAATCGGTGAACTGAAAAAAGATATTGAACCTTTTCGTTACGAAAGTTTCCATGAATGTTATAGCTTCGAAATCTTGGGAAAAATACTTTCAAATTATTGTAGAAAAACTAACCAAGCAATATCCTGCTCCGGTGTGCAATTGTTCAATTTTCGAAAATTGTGCTTGCAAGCAATCATTCACCCACATCAACATTTCATGTCTTGACAAATTATCAGCCGATGATGCAGTCGTATACACATTCACAACAGGTTGAGCCATTGCTGTAATCATTTTCTTGTAAAAATTCCTGGATGATGAAATGTTACATTTCAAGATAATAAAAGGTATAAAACAGCGCCAATAAACGCAGATTCAAAATTCAAGAAAAAGAGCAGAAATTGTGAAGACTTATTGTACAGTACTATATGAGACCGAAGAAAAAATATATAGAGAACGAAAGAGCACAACAACAAGATATAATAATAAATAAAATTTTCTAAAATGAGAAAAAAAATCCAGGTTTCTATGTGGGTACTTTGATTTTTGCAGCAACAATTTTCAAAATCTCCTCCGTTGACTTTCTCCAATTCTTGACATCTTTCGCAACCGGTTGCCATAAATCCCCATGTTTCGGCTCGGCTAAGATGCACTTTTTGATAATATTCTGCCGATCCTCGTCTTTTCCGTGAATTTGTTCAAATGCCAGATAATGTGCAAAGGCGTCTCCATTGTCCGGATCGAGGGTGACCGCGCGTAAGAACCATTCTCGCGATTTTTTGATCTGAAAATTTCGATTCACATTAGAACGTCGAACATTCAAATTTTCTAAAATACCTTTCTCTCACTCCAGAACAATCTAGCAGCGGCAATGATGATATGAGGACTGTGGTCGCATTTTTTGAGAGCATCAACCGATTTGGCTCGTCTTCCGTGTGGTCCTTCCATCCAAATTGCTTCCGCCCATAATTTACCTAAAAACAAATATTGAGGAGATTCTGGCTGCCAAGGATCGAGGTGTAAGAAAAATTGACAAAAAGAGAAGAGATTTAGAATTTGTAACTGAACGTGGATGAGAAAAAACTGACGAGGAAAATTTAGCAAAAATCAGATTTTTGAGTTTATTTTTCAGCTGCAAAAAGTTTTTTAATCTTATAAAAACCTCAAAAAAGTATCCAGGAAATCGTTTTTTTTGTAGTTTTTTTCCAAAAAATTAGAAAAAAAAAAATTAAAGTTAATCTACTTTCGGATTCTCACCACTTTTTTAGGTTAAAATTATTTAAACTTGGTTTGCTGGAAACTTTGAGCACGAAATTATTAAAAAAGATAATTTTTTCAATTTTTTGCTGTTTTAATTTCCGGTTAACGGCAGGCTCAAAAACTAAAAGGAAAAAATCATGTTCACATTTCCCAAAATAAAAGAAAAAACCGCAATTATTTGTATACTTTTTGCGGTGTATACATATTTCAAAAAAAGAGGAAGAGAAACGGAAGAAAAGGAATATTGGTATAATAATAAAAATGTTCGGTCAACCAGAAAAAAAAACACAGAAAATTGGCTGTTCAAACATTTTGTGAAAAACCGCCCAAAAAAAAGAAACTCACCACTTCCATCGCATTCCTGTAATGCGCGACTCATTCGTTCCTTTGCCATTTCCGGACATCCAACTCTATTTTCAAATCGGACTGATTCGAGCCATAAATCTTCGTTTTTCGGATTTCGGAGACGTGCCTGAATTCAGAAATTATAAAACTGGAACCTCGAAACTGTTCAAACCAACCTTTTCTAGATCAACTCTAGCCTTGACTATCTGCCCATTTGACTCCTCCAATCTAACCAACAATATCCAAAGCGGAATAACTCCTGGGCATTTTCGAATTCCTTGTGTATACGCATTCCGGGCCGCCTGTGTATCTCCCATCTGTTCAATAATTTGTCCCAATACTAAGTACATTTTCGAATAACCATCGTATAATTCAATGGCTTTTTCAATAATGTCACGAGCTTCTTTCAGATTTCCTAAACACCATTCGAAAATCGCATTTTTCATCCAAACACGAGCCGAAGAAGCTTTTGAACGAGCTTTTGCGTAGAGTGATCGAGCTGTTTCGAATTGATCAGTTTCGATTTCAATTTTTGTGGCGGCGAGCCAAATTGTTTCCGATTGATGATTGTGCTTCTCGAAAGCCTGAAAATATTATTTTGAAAAAAAATTTTTTTTTTTGATCTTGTAAATATGAAAACTAAAAATAGAAGCGTTAGACAAGAATAAATTTGCATAATCTTCTCACGCTGTACATGTTTTTAATAATTATACACAAAATACAAATAAAAACTCACATCTTTCAGAGTATTTCTAGCATCATCAACTCGTTTATTGACAAATCTCAACTTCGCCAACATCAACCAATAAACCTCAACTTCCGGCACAACTTCAGTGGCTTTGATCAGAATTTTCTCGTGTTCATCGCTGTAATATGAACTTGGTGATTTTGCTATTCAAATAAAATAAACTTACATAGTACCATGTTCTCTTTCAAAACAAATCGCCGCTTCCCATATACTTTTCTTTCTTGGCATTTCTTTGAGAGCGATTGAGAATACTGCGCGAGCACAGGCAAATGCTTTTTGTTTCTCAAACGCTTCCGCGTCTTCTAACCACGTTGTCTTCTTGTCCTCATCTTCCACATTCAAGTCAATCACATTTTTACTGGAAATATAATAGTTTTTTTCTGAACAAAATGTTTTTTTCGAATAAAAGTTTTTAATTTTTTTGATGGAGAACGGACTTTTAACATCCAGTTTCATCTTATTGCAAACTTTGAAAGAAAAGGGATATTCGAAAATAGAGTTCTACAGATCAATGAATATATTAACTTACATAATCGCTTCACATGTTAAAGGACATTTAGCCTGTTCGGCATCGATCGCATCTTTCAACCAGTGATCACGATTTACTTCTACCTGGAAAAATAGCTTTTGTTCATAAATTTCTGTCTCTAGGGACTTGTGAAGACGATTCTTCCACGCTCAAAGAAAAAACGAGGAAGAAGAAAAAAATTAGTCTCTCGGGAATTTCTTCTACAAACAAACCTGATTAGCTCTCAACGAAGACAATGCTTTTGAGACAATCCGATCAACCATATCCTTTTGACCTCTAGTTTCTTCCAATCGCGCAGCTGACAACCAAATCTGTCGATCCGTAGGAATGTGTTCACGCGCTTTGTTCAACACTTTCCGGGCATTTTCATAGGTTTCCAGTCTAGCCAAAGCTAACCACATTTCTGTACTTGTACTACAACATTCAACAGCTCTGGTGAGCAAGATTCGTGCTTCTTCGGGCTCTTCCAATTCAACAGCCGCCTTCCATAATAAAACTGAAGATGGGATTTGTTCTAGCGCTTTTCGCAGCACTTTCTTCTTGTCTTTCAAATCCGTTTCGAGATTCGAAGCTTTCACCCAAAGACGAACACTATGTGGACAAGACCGAACTGCGTTGGCAACAATTGATTTTCCCAGTTCTGGAGGATGCATTCGAATGGCAGCGAGCCACAATTCTTCCGATCCTTTATTCTTCTCACATCCTTCCATTATCAAATTTCTCGCCGTTTGTATTTTTCCAACAGCTTCTTCGAGTCCAGCACTAGCAATCCATGCAGGAGGATGTCTCGGATTCGTTTCTCTAACAGATTTCAGCAACATTCTCGCTTTTTTCACATCATTCACATCTCCTCCATATTGCGGGATCATAGATTGCAAATCGGTCAAATAACCTTTCGGATCGACAACTGTTTGTCCAGTGACTGAATCAGACACTTGATTCAACTTTATGTCCATAATCTGATTACGAGCCTGTCCAATTTTGACGAGATCCAGATTTGTCGAACTCGAAGTTCCTGTTTGAATACCAGTCTTCCATCCGGGTGTGAGAATTCCAGCTGAAATATAAAAAATTGTTTCATGAAAAAGGGATAGAATTTACAACAAAAATTAGTCTCAAAAAATTCAGAATAATTTTCAGTTCGAAAATCAGTTTGACTTGAGCTATCAATTTTTTAAACTTATTCAGATCTCAGAAAATTCGAAAAAAAAATCTTTGCCTTAAAATACTCACATTTGATTCCAGAATTGAAAGGTGTCGACATTCCACTATTCACATCAATCGATGTACTCATTGCTCCATAATTCATATTCATCGCAATAACCGAATCCGGAACCGGTGTGAATTTTTCAGCTCTCGCATTACGCTTCGCCTTATTTCGCATATCTCCAACTTCCGGTATTGATTGCCATTCATCGTCTGTTACCTCAGCCAATTGTCGTTTCAAATCGGAGAACTCTTGTTGAATTTTCGGTCTTTCTTTGTGATATTTCTCAACAAGTTCCTTGTACTTTTTCTCTCTGAAAACATAATTATTGTGTAAATATTTGTGCATTTAAGAGAAAAAAAATAGTTTACCTTCTTTCCCTATGTCTTTCGTCCAATCGATCATCAACTTCATTATAAATTCGATCTGCATCTTCATCTTCTTGATCATACGGATCTTTGGCGAACAATGAACCACTATAACCGGCAAACTGTAAGAAATTTATTTATTTCAGAAATCCCATTATATTTTTTGTTACCTCATCGTAGTTGGCCTCATTCATCTCTTCAGCCTCTCGTGCATCCTCATCATCTCTGGCTTTCTTAGCTGGTGGAGCTCCACTTGGTGCAGATGGTCCCACTGGTCCGGCTTCCGGCATTTCCGTGGGATCTCTGGCCGGTCCAATATCCGATCGAGTTGTGAATCCGGTCGCACCTCGACCAACTCCAGGAACATAACCGGATGGGGCCGGCATGCCCATGAAGAACTTCTTGGTTTTGTTTACCAGGCTTCCAGGAATCGTGGTAGCCATTTCTGGAAAAGTATACGGTTTAAATTTACAACTAAAAAAAGAGAATTTTATTTTTAATAGATATAAACCAATCAACTCAAAACTAACTGAAAAACAAAATATATCGAAGGAAAACAGGTTATTTCGAAATCCCTGTATTTCACAACAGTTTTCTATAAATAAACTTTAAAAAAATTAGCAGCTATGCATTAATTCAAGAGAAAAACTTGAATCTAAATTTGAAAATTATTATTTCGGAAATTGAAAATTATATTTTTCGAAAATACAAATAAATAACTGCGTGCATTAGACAGCTGGTGAAGACATTTTTCTCAATAGAGCATACTTGCCTGGTTGGGTTAACATAAAAACTTTACTTTTGTTTCTCAACATTGAAAAGTTGAAATTGATCAAATTATGTACTCTTTTATGTTAAGAGTCTTTATCTGAAAACAAATGAAATAATGAAAATGATTTAATTTTGTAAATAATTATTTCAGGTCACGTGATTTTATAAATCGTTTGCTCTATTTGGGGAGTTAACTTTATTTAGAATATTTAATATGAGAATTTGAAAATGAAAAAAATGGAATAAAAAATTAATAAAGTCCGTGAGAAATACACAAAATTGTGATCGCTATGAGATAATTCACATATATATCGGACATATCCCTTTAACAATTTAGTGCATTCAGTTTGCTTTTCAATCAAATTTCATTGAAAACTTTAATTTTTAGAGCACCCCAAAACTAACCGCATATTCATATTGTACAATCAAATAACTAAAATGGAAATTGGAGGTCACAGTAGTATATCCAACAGAAAATAGAAAATGATTATCTCATCTCGCAATCTTTTCCAAAATGCGGATATTATTGTGGTTGGTTGGATAATAGTAATAAACGATTATTAACCACGCATAAAATTAACAATGTGACATTTGAATTTGAATGAGAAATACGACTAAAATATCATACGATTTTTCAACAATGTCAAAATTCTGCTTGATATTATTTTTCTTCGCAAATTTTCTGAAAGCTGAGGACACTTTTCTGAAACTGGATAATAATATAACTCATTATAACCTTAGGTATAATTTTTGTGGAAGTGGAAAGCTCACTCAAACTCTTGGAAAACTAGTTTACGATTTCTGCAAAGAGCCAGGTAGGCAAATCAGAAAACAAAAATATACTTTATAAAATTAAATATATAGAAAATATCAATCATTGTTGCGCGAAACACGACGATTGTTATGATCAACAACGTGGGAAAATTTTTTGTGATAACAAGTTTCATAACTGTACAAGTGTGAGTTGTTGAGAAATTTCGAAATACACGTGGAAAAATAAAAATTTTTTTTCATACACGTGGAAAAGTAAAAATTGAGCTGAAAATATCAGTAACTCGTAGAACTAATTTATATATTTTCATTAGCGTGGAAGTGTTGATATTTGTTTTGAAAAACTCAGCTGAAATTCTGAAGATATCGCTTATAGCCAGTTGCAAATATTTGCTGTGGTATTTCCCGTTTTTTCGTTATAGAGAAACTTTTTGGAATGAGAGTTTGGTATTTTTAATAGCTAAATTTTCTGAGACTCAGTCTGATCGTTTTTTGATTGAAAAAGCCAGACCCTGCTCAAAATATTTTCTTCAAACTACAGTAACCAAGAATGGGAAAATTTTCGCCACAGAAACGAACACTGAAATCATTATTGAATGTCACAGACATCTCTCGAAAATTTTATAATTTTAAATTTCAGAAATTTGAATGTAATACTGTGAGTGTATCATCATATGAAATAGTCAAACTACTTGGTAAACATGCTTATGAATTATCGGCTAATTGTAGGTTTCAGATATTCGGGACCTTTCTACATCGATATCTCTTTCAGATATTCCTCAAGTAGTTTTTATTCCATCAACTTCAAACCGCGAGTTTGATTCAGAATTTGAACATCTTTTCGAATTATGTTATCTGAACCGCTCAACTTTATCTTCTTGCATCCTGAAGTATCAAATCTGTTTCAACAACTGGAAATCTGAATGTGCGAGTCAGGTAAAGAAACATTTTTGAAATTAAAAGTATAGAACTTCAGCTAACGTCATGTCTACATGAAATCGAATATTTTTGCAGCGAACCATGTGAGAAGAAAATATCGGAAATAATTGAAAAATATTTGTCATGAGAAAAAAAAATGTCGAATAAAAAATTTCATTTTCAAGTAAAGCTAAGGCACTATCATTGAAATTTGGAGTGAAATAAAAAGATAAAACAATGTTGAGAATCTATTATGAAATTACTTGGATGATGCTGGAACGGTTGGAACCTCGAACGGAACATACATATCATTAGTTTGTTGAGTAACACGAATGAAGGTTGCGCGCTTGGCAAGTTCCTGGAAATTGGAGAATGTATGGTTGAAATTTGAAAGCAATTTGAGCTCACCTTTAAATGTTTGGAACCGGTGTAAGTGCACGCCGATCTGATTCCTCCCAAAATATCAAGAACTGTGTGATTGACATCACCGCGATATGGAATGGTGATGGTTTTTCCTTCTGAAGCACGATATTCGGCGACGCTTCCGTGATGTTTTTTCATCGCTGTGTCAGAGCTCATTCCGTAAAACAGCTTGAACTTCTTTCCATTACTTTCGATAAGATCTCCTCCACTTTGATCGTGTCCAGCGAACAAACCACCAATCATCACGAAATCAGCACCAGCTCCAAAGGCTTTGGCAACATCTCCGGGGTTTGTGCATCCACCATCGCTCATTACGTGTCCATTGAGACCGTGAGCAGCGTCGGCGCATTCGAGAACTGCGCTCAATTGTGGATATCCAACTCCAGCCTTCTTGCGGGTTGTGCAAACTGATCCCGGTCCAATTCCGACTTTGACAATATCAGCACCAGAGAGAATGAGTTCTTCGACCATTTCACCGGTTACCACATTTCCAGCCATGATTGTATGCCTGAAAATTTTAAATTATTTGAAGCCAGGAACTGCCATGGAGAAAAAAGTCTTAGATTTCCTGTTTCAGCTCAAGTTTCTCAAGTAAAATAAATTAACTGTTTTAGAAAAAAAACTCACTTTGGATAGGCCTCTCTAACTCGTCGAATAAAATCAACAAATGATTCCGAGTACCCATTAGCCACGTCCAAGCAAATGTACTTGAGTTGTGGAACATCAGCGATGACTTGAGTCAATTTATTCCAGTCGTTATCCGAAATTCCACTGGAAATCGCGATGTTTTCGAAAATTGAATCATCAGCTGAAGTTGCAAAAGCTTTCCATTCATCAACGCTATAATGTTTGTGAACAGTGGTGAACATTTTATGAGCGTTCAATGCGTTAGACATTTCGAAAGTTCCGACAGTGTCCATATTTGAGGCTACTACTGGCACTCCAGTGTATGTTGCTTTTGAGTTACGGAATTCATACCTTAAAAATGAATAAATAATTAAAAAAATATTGTGGAACTTGATTTTACACTCACGTTCTATCAAGATCGACATCGGCGCGACTTTTCAATGTAGATCTTTTTGGCCGGAGAAGAACATCTTTGAAATCGAGCTTAGGCTCGTTTTCAATGCGAGGCATGATCACCTGTAACGAAACAATTTTTATAAATAATCAAACATTCAATAAACGATACAGAATTATAAGACGTTCGGAATCAATGAATTTTTCAGAAGTTTCAATTTCAAAATTGATTTTTTCAAAAAAAAAACTTTGGTCGAAAAAATGAAAACAACAAAATGAGAGGAACACGAAAGAAAACATGTTTTGAAAATCCCAAAACACGAAAGCTAGAAAAGAAAAGTTCGAACCGCCGCGCCAGCATCGCAGGTCTTGGCGCACTCGCAGCAGCAAGAAAGAGCACACAAATCACGGAGTGCGCAGACATTCCAACGATGCAACGATGATGACGAGCGCGTTTTGCCCGAAGTTTAACGACTTGAATTCATTTATTTTCTTTTTTTTTAACGTTTTTTTTTGTTCAAACAAAGAAGGCCGTTTCAGGGTTCGATGGAAGAAGCCGATTTATTGCCGCCAGGCTTGGAACCACTGAACGCAGATATTCCTGATGAAATTGAGACTAACGATGAAGAAGTAGGAGAAACAGCTGAGAATAATGAAGAAGTAGAAGATGAGGAGGATAATCCATTTGCCGATGATGATGATTCAGATGAGGAAGGCGGTGCTGTTCAAGTCACAATCAGAAAAACTGAACCAGTAATAGTAAGTTTTTCAGTGAAATTTGCAAACTGTATATATAATTATCTGTCTAGAAAACGCACTCAACTCAAGGAAAACTCGATATAGACAATGCGCCAACGTTAAATGATAAAACTATTTATGATATCGATTTGGCACAAATGGAAGATCGACCTTGGCGAAAACCAGGAGCAGATATTACTGATTATTTTAATTATGGATTCACAGAGGACACGTGGAACATTTATTGTGAAAGGCAGAAAAAGTTGCGATCAGAGTTTGGCAATAACCAACAGAAAGCGAATCAGGCACTTTTTAACAGTATCCAGCTGTCCAATCCATTAGCTAATCCTATTATTGCACCAAGTAAGTTAAATCAATGAATACTGTGTAATAAACAATTGAATTTCAGACTCGGGCAGTGTCGTTAAAGTTCTAACCGACAATGGAGGTCGATTCAAGCCCAACGTTTACTCAAATCCGCACAATATTCTCAACAACGATCCCCCAATGATGCGAACTGTCATCGGAGGTCCTCCGCAACAACAGACTCAAGTTATCGACTTCTCTCGTCCTCCACCCGGAATGTCAATGCCACCTTTAGGTATGGGAACCCCCTCCGATGCCCCACCAGGAATTGATTCTGATCGCCCACCAGGCGTCATTACACCTCCAGGTGGAAGTCTTCCACCCGGTGCTTCTTCTATTCCTGCTTCACTTGATCTCAACCTTGGAATGCCTCCTGCAATGGTGGGCGGATTCAATCCAGCTCTCCCACCTCCTATGGGTTTAATGGGCCCACCAATACAGGGGTATGGAATGGCACCATTCTCAAGAGCTGGATTCGGTCCAGGACCTGGACAAGGACCTGCTCCAGTTGGGTCTAATAGACCAAGTTATAACGATGATGAAGATCGAAGAAGAAAACGATCGAGAAGTCCTAGTAAGAAAGAAAGTAGTAGTAGTAGCAGTAGAAGGAGAGATCGAGAAAGAGAATCATCGAGAAGACATCGAAGTAGGAGTAGATCCGGAGATCGAAAGAGTAGCAGACATCGAGATGATCGAGATAGAAAACGGGATAGGAGAGATGATGATGAACGATCTTCTAAAAAAAGGTACTATCTTCCAAATAATTTTGTCAACAAGTAGATTCGTATTTCAGCAGAAGCAGGCGGGACGACGATGATGATGACAGACGGGATAGAAAAGACAAAAGCAGCAGATCTCGGCATAATGATGATGAAATCGAGCCAAAAGAAGAACCTCGAGATGATGGGTTTGAACAATAGTTTATTCTGTTTTTTAATCATTCCTGTTAAATATTGTCATAAAATTTCAGACATTTTGAAAGTTTGAGTAATTTACATTGCCTGGAAACAGTTTATGAATGGTATCACAACGCAGGTCATTATGATGTTATCAGGGTACTGCTACAATCTAAGTACCTGATTTTTTTTTGAAATGACTAAACATTGGTTTACGATTTTATTTTCAAAACTGTTATATTCACAAAACTGAACATTTAAAAGGATCGATGATAATTTGACCTTCAAAACCGCTTCCTTCGCGGCTAGTGGTATAGTGGATAAGATTGAGATCTCCTGAGCTCAAGACCGGGGTTCGGATCTCATCGGAAAAAAAAACTCAGTCCACACAAACACCGCGGAAATCAAAAAATCGGCAAAAAAATCTCGCCAGCTTCGCTATGTGGTTGCAATGATAATGACGATGTTCGATAGATTCGTTTGTTGTAGGGCCTAATAAAAGCCCGATTTACGACACATACAGGTCTAAAACAAGGTCGTATACGGTCTCGATACTAGGTTGATGCAGACCCGAATTAGGACTATTAGGCTTTTTAGGCCTGTTACAATATCGGATACATGTTCAATACAAGGTCAAATACAAGCTGTAAACAGGTCCGATGTGGGACCATTTCAGGCCCGACTGTCGGTACAGATCTGATATTGAAGTTACACATGGACTAGTAATGAGCCCATAGAGAACAGATCAAGAAGCGGATGTAAATCCGAAAGAATTAGTTATAAGTTCACAGATACAACCTTTTCTTGTTTCATTCTCGAATCAATTCTGAACAATTTGAAAACCTGATAATAAATTTTGTATTTGCTTTGAATACTCTCCAAGGACCAATAATTCCAGGTATGTTGTTTGTTCTAGTTTTTGTACTACCCCCAATTCTATATACCTCCTCTGATAATTCATTGATTCTGTTGGAAATTCCGCCTTCCCAATTATCAAAAGCTATATTGTTCCTCAAATCTTTATACCAATTAAACAAATGGAATGGAAAGCTTTAATCAATCTGTTCCAAATAATTTCAGCCGCGTTCTCTATCTTTTTGAATACAGATTTGACTGTCCTAATCTTCACAAAATCTCCGAAACAACTTGGATCCTACAAACGTTTGATGTTGATTATATCCTGGTTCGAGATAGTATATTCAATTTTGGATGTTGTTGTATCTCCAGTTGTCTTCTCAACAAGTTCTATTTTTGTGGTCATTTCTCATCCGAAATATGACATTATTCCAAAATCAATTTTATTGATTTTAGTAGCCACTTGGTGTGGTTTTTTCGGGTTTTCAATGGGAATGTTCGCTTTACATTTTATCTATAGATATCTAGTTGCTGCAGGGTGGGTTGATAAACTTCTTCAATCAATAAAATTCTTATTTTCAGTTCAGCATACCTCAAAACATTTGATGGATTTGGTTTATCTCTTTGGATGTTGATTCCAATAGTTTATGAATCTATATGGGGCTCAGTCTCTTACTTTCCGTTGCAACCAACTGCCCTTGTTAGCGAAGTTATGAGATACACAATTTTGCAAACTTTTGATTGGGATATCGATCAGATTGCATACGACGGTCCATATTTCTATCAAAAACAACCAGATGGATGTTTCGAGACGGATTACTTCTCATTTGTTTCAATAATTGTGTTATGCTTAATCTTGATTTCCTCAATCTCAGCCATGTCATTTTGTGGCTATCAATGCCTCTTGAGAATCAATAATCTAGTCAGAATCAGAAAAGATGTGCGCTCTCAGAAATTCGATAAACTACAATCCCAATTATTTTATGCTCTGATCACTCAAACACTAATTCCTGTTATTCTGATGCATTTTCCTGTAATTGTTCTATTTGTATCAACATTAATGGATAATGGATTGGGAAGTATTACTGAACTTATATCGATAACGATCTCCCTGTTCCCAGAATTGGATCCTCTCCCAACAATGTTTATCATAAAGAGTTATCGATGTGCAAAAGATATGATATTGATAATTAAAATATGGTCTTGATTTTTTTTTCTAAATTCCAGAAACACTTCGCAGTTTAGTATCAAAGAAATCGGACCAGCCAGACAAATATGATTTGAGTTTTTTGTACTTTAATGCAATACAATCTCGACCTAATGATCGACAGTAATTGCATCTGAATTTCACAGTTTTTATCTAGTTCATAAAAAAGTCATGTAGATGGGAAAAATGGTTTTTCAATCATTTACTTCCTGCAAAAATATAATTGGATAAATTGGCTCGGACGTGGGTTTGCAGCATAAACATAAACATAAACATAACGCCTCGTTGAATGTAAATAAAACACAATTGAATCTGAAATACTACAAGTTATCATTTTGTCGCCGATACTAGAAACCTCATAGTACTGTTTATTCAAAGACTTTTTTGTTATCTATGATTGCACTTCGATAACTTTTCATAATAAACATTGTTGGAAGAGGATCCAGTGCTGGGAAGAGAGAAATTGTAATCGACGTCGAATCACTAATTTCTGCAATCCCCTTTACCATTGAAGATCAGGAATCAATGTCTCAATTATCAATGCGTACAATAACTGAGCTTGTAGTTGATTGAAATTCTGTGATCGTGTTTTATTGATATTCATCAATTTTCTGACTTTGAGATAACACTTTGGACCATAGTTTAACATTATCAGTATATATGAGGTGATTAATAAAAGCAAAACTGTTATAGAAACCATTAAAGTGATATCAAATTTGACACTTCAATCAGGTTGTTTTTGATAAAAGTATGATCCAATGTAAACCATTTGATCGATATCCCACTCAAGATAAGACAGGACATCTGATCTTATCACATCACTTATTAGTTTTGACAAAGCTTAGAGCAAAATATATTATCAACCACCATAATGATCCAAATGTTAAAGGAATCAAACACCATAACGCTAAACCTAATCCATCAAATGTTTCCAGGTATTTGGAACTACAAATAAGAAATAGAGTATTTTTTGGTAAAATTTCTGACGAACCCACTAGCCACTAGATATCTATAAATGAACTGTAATGCAAACATTCCAATTGAAACACCAAAACAGGCACACCACGTGGAAAGTAATATCAGCGTTGATTTTGGAAACAGATCATAGTTCAGATGAGTTATTGCAGCTACGGTCGATTTTGTAGAAAAAATTACTGGCGATACGACTGTGCCTAAAATCGAATAAATTATCTCAAACCAGGCTATTATTAGTATCAAATATTTATATGATCCAAGCTCTTTTGGAGATTTTGTCAAAATCAATATAGTTAGAGCTCCATTTAGAAATACGGAGAGGGTAGCAGATAGAGTCGAAAATAAATCGATTAAATATATCCATCTCATTAAACACCAGTTTTGTTGTTGTTGTTATGATATTGAAAAAATGAGAAGATAAAAAACGCCAATAACGACTAACAGGGGAATTTATTGAAGTGACGTACATAATGTGCAAGCGGCTAGCTAGACCCAATGAAAAACAGAACACAGCGCGCAGATGACCAGTACCAACAGAGAAAATTTGAACCACGAAAAAGTCTTGACGATTTTTCGGGAAGGTCGTGAAAAATGATAATATTCTTTGGCTGGATTTTATCAAATATATTTCAAAAAGCCCAATGTGCTGACTTGAAATGGTGATGGTCCAAAGCATGGCGGGCCGCAGCTAGGTCCAAAACATGGTGGTGGACAACATTCATTATTGTTCGATGTAGTGATAATGATGAAAAACATCAAATATCAGTAAGGCGTTTTTGAGCGGTCAAAAAGGCTGACTCGTATCTGGTAGTGATTATAATGAAAACGAAGTCCCGATTCTTATCCCCCACATCGACTATCAATCAATTTTGTCGACAATCATCTTCGCTGAAGAAAATATCAGATGTGGATTCAAAAAATCTGATTACTGTGAGAAAACTTTAAGTTCATTCAGCAAACGAATCTTTTCAAAAAATATATCATTATTTTCACTGTTTCACGTACCTTACATTTTTGTAAAACTTACTTTGTCTCTTGAGATAGATCCATTGGAAACGCCCTATTTTTCGCTGTATTATTTAGTTCTGATCGATTGTATTTCTAAGTGTGTTCCATACGATTTCAAAAATGGAGTGGAATGATTCGCTGGTAAGATCTCAGAAAGTATTTCTATTTTTTTGAATTTAATTCTAACGTTTCTTATTTCAACACGCTCCTCTAAAGAGCTGGGTTCGTATAAGTATTTGATGATAATCATGACACAACTAGAAATCATGTTTTCAATCGCTCACGTGCTTGTCAATCCACTGGTTTATTCCAAAAGCTCAGCACAAACATTGATCCCTATCATTTTAATGCATCTACCAGCAATGACGTTGTTCACATCAGCACTATTTGAGACTGAGATCGGACAATTACCAGGAATAGCTGCAATTACAATATCGATTCTCCCAGCGTTAGATCCACTCCCAACAATGTTCATAATTAAAAACTATAGAACTGCCGTTACAGGTGAGCGCAAGAGTTAAGTGAATAAACACAATAAAGGACATTTTTAGCATGGCTGCAGTGCAAGAAAGCAAAATCCATTGAGAACACCCACTGCGAGCAGGTAGCACATTTAGATGGCCAACCACAACTACGTTCTACAATTATTATATTTGGAACCAATAACTTTGCAGATTGTTTACAGAAATGAAACTGTGTTGACCGATTTTTGAAAAATATTTTTGTATTGCGAAAACATCAGACATAGTTCAAATTCTCTGTTTTTGAAGTTCACGAGACAATAAACGCAAGTGATTTTCAGAGTGACGAATTTCAAACCAAGCCTCGAAGATCTTGACCTGGAATAATCCTGTTTTACTTAAATTCTATAGTTAGCAGGTCTATCAAAATTCACAGGCTACATTTCGTTCCAGTTTGAATGATGCTGATTATGTCTACATTTTCTGGCTAGTTCTGTTTTGTTGTTTAGTTGATCACAATTTGAGCTCTTTCAAGATAATTATTTCGTTCTGCAAGCTATGGGGAATATAATTGATGAAGATTATGAATAGCTCAGTAGCTATTCCCAAAGGTGATGAAGACTTCTCGACACACACAATGCGTCACTCCCCGCATCACTGACGTATAACGCGGTTTTGCTGACGCACACTAGGTTTTTTTTATTTTATTTTGAGAGAGAAACTTCTCCTGAAACTTGTTTTAAGTTTGTTTTCGTTTCCTTTTGTGTATTTGTTGTTTACACCGAATAAATTTGGTGTTAATACTGGTGTTCGAGTGAGAAACTCATCGAAAGGTTTGAAATCAAGCCTAAATTGAATATTTATCGACAGTCTGCTCTTTGGTTGCCCAAAACGGGAACCATTACTTGGGGGCCGAACCAAACAATCGTCGGAGGTTGCCCAAAACGGGATCCTCGCCTCGTCAAACCTAACAAGTAATCTTGTTGGTGAACAGTAATCTGTTCATCGTCGGGTTTATTCTGCTTGTCTTCATTTGCTGCGTCGTTATTGCTATTTTGTTAACTTTTCGCAATCGAATTGTTATTAATTAGCTCTACATCAACAAATCAAGTCATTATTGCAGAAATGTCGAATCACTCGAAGAATATTCAACCAATCGAACAACCACAGCAAGCACAAATGATGGATGATGGTGAAATTGCCGCTGGAAAGGATGTGGCCAAGAAAATTCAAGAATTGAAGTTGAAAGAACATCAAGGATCGGCATCATCGTCACAGGAAACCGAAATGCAGGTAAACAATGATGTTAGCAAAATGTTTGAGAATTTCAAAGATGATTTTGAAAAATGTATGGAGCATGCAACGCGGTATGCTCGAGAAAACAGCCAGCTTGGTGCAAAGAAAATTGGAACAATGATGAGCCCATTTAGTGATAAGTTCAAGAAAAATTGCGAATTTTTCGAGCCAATGTTGGGCGAACTTGAAGAAAAAGTGGCTAGAAATCCAATAGAAGCTGAAGCTAAAATTTTGAGATATTTGAGAAAAGCCGGTGTTAAAAATGTTTACCAAGTTTCATCAATGTTTGAAAAATCAGTTGTAGCTGATGAAAGAAAAGAAGAGTTCGATGCTGAACGAAATGAATATATATTGCAGATCGAAAAACTCAACGAACAATTGGAAGCGAAAGGAGCAACGATTGCGAAATTGGAGAAGAAAATAAAGGATTCTGGTAAAGAAAAGCCTAGATCCCTATCTCCAATTCCATCATTACAGCTTCGAAAATCGGTGAAGAAAGAGGCAGATGAGCCGAAGCAGCCAAAAGAGGACCAGAAGAAGCAAGAGGAATTGCCGAAAGCAGGTAAGCAAGGGTCAAAAGTAGCTGAAAGTGAAAAACCGAATGAAAAGAAGAACCGAGTAGCCCAATGGATAAAGGATATTAAAGCCGGAACAAGTGATGATAGTAACTCGCAGAAATTGTCGAGTGAAGATGAATCAAGCAATAGAAGCGGCAAAAAGCCACGNTGCGTCGTTATTGCTATTTTGTTAACTTTTCGCAATCGAATTGTTATTAATTAGCTCTACATCAACAAATCAAGTCATTATTGCAGAAATGTCGAATCACTCGAAGAATATTCAACCAATCGAACAACCACAACAAGCACAAATGATGGATGATGGTGAAATTGCCGCTGAAAAGGATGTGGCCAAGAAAATTCAAGAATTGAAGTTGAAAGAACATCAAGGATCGGCATCATCGTCACAGGAAACCGAAATGCAGGTAAACAATGATGTTAGCAAAATGTTTGAGAATTTCAAAGATGATTTTGAAAAATGTATGGAGCATGCAACCCGGTATGCTCGAGAAAACAGCCAGCTTGGTGCAAAGAAAATTGGAACAATGATGAGCCCATTTAGTGATAAGTTCAAGAAAAATTACGAATTTTTCGAGCCAATGTTGGGCGAACTTGAAGAAAAAGTGGCTAGAAATCCAATAGAAGCTGAAGCTAAAATTTTGAGATATTTGAGAAAAGCCGGTGTTAAAAATGTTTACCAAGTTTCATCAATGTTTGAAAAATCAGTTGTAGCTGATGAAAGAAAAGAAGAGTTCGATGCTGAACGAAATGAATATATTTTGCAGATCGAAAAACTCAACGAACAATTGGAAGCGAAAAGAGCAACGATTGCGAAATTGGAGAAGAAAATAAAGGATTCTGGTAAAGAAAAGCCTAGATCCCTATCTCCAATTCCATCATTACAGCTTCGAAAATCGGTGAAGAAAGAGGCAGATGAGCCGAAGCAGCCAAAAGAGGACCAGAAGAAGCAAGAGGAATTGCCGAAAGCAGGTAAGCAAGGGTCAAAAGTAGCTGAAAGTGAAAAACCGAATGAAAAGAAGAACCGAGTAGCCCAATGGATAAAGGATATTAAAGCCGGAACAAGTGATGATAGTAACTCGCAGAA